>CM055820.1:16564465-16649392 GCA_029582265.1 Zoroaster sp. YZ-2022
AAAAAATGCTATTCATGTTGTGCTGATTTATACGACAGTATGCCTGTTTTATTTAGATAATTCAAAATAGTAATTAATTATGGGAATAGAAAACTTTTTCACTTAGGCCTTTGTTTCGTTGCAAAATTGTTTTTGAATTGTTTGAGTCAAACATATTTAAATATAATTAATATTCTTTATTTATTTATTTATTTGTTGTTTTATTTAATCAGGGTGGCCTTATCAGTTAAAAAACTGCTTTCCGTAAGGGCCCTGCATTAAACATTTAAATTAAAACAGTTTAAGAAATTAAAATGACATGAATTGAATTAAAATAAACTCATTAATCAGAAACAAACATATTATAAACAATAATCAACATTAAAATCAAATGAAAAACATTAAAAGCAGGTTGAATAGTTTCATAAACAGAATTTAAAAAATATTTCCTGCATGTCAAACGTGTGTAAATGATGTTTGATTTTAGTCCTTACTCATTACAAAAGCATCGTTTGCTATGGCAAACGTTAGTAGTGTAATGTATTGTGCAATCATGACATCTAGAGCTGGGTGACCCATACATTATGAACATACGTGCTGCTTCAATGGTTTGATTTGGTGTTTTATTTGCCGACTGAATATTGTATGGGGTGGAGTTTATGCACCATACACTCCTTTGCTACACCCATGCACGGATTACCGCACGGGCAAACTGGGCACGTGCCCCGGGCCCAGGAGCCAATAGGGGCCCTTGGTTTTCAAAAAAAAAAAAAAAAGCATAGTACTAGTAGTATTATGCGTGTGTATGGGCCGTGGTGAATTTGTGCCCAGGGCCTGTGCTCATGATGATCCGTCCATGGCTACACCTCGCTTAAAGCTATCTAAGGTACAACATTGCGAATGTTGGCAAAACTGCTTGCTTACTCTCTTTGAATCAAGGTATACATTAAAGGGAAGGTACAACATTGGTAATGTTGGCTAAACTGTTTCTATGAGTATTCTTACTCTCTTTGAATCAAGATATACATTGAAGGGAAGGTACAACATTGGTATGTTGGCAAACTGCTTTCAAGAGTAGCCTAGACGTACTCTCTTTGAGTAAAATATATACATGACTAGGGAAGGTACAACATTGGTAATGTTGGCTAAACTGTTTCTATGAGTATTCTTACTCTCTTTGAATCAAGATATACATTGAAGGAAGGTACAACATTGCTAATGTTGGCAAAACTGCTTCTACGAGTATGCTTACTCTTTGAATCAAGGTATACATTAAAGGGAAGGTACAACATTGGTAATGTTACAAACTGTTTCTATGAGTAGCCTATGGCTCTGTTTTTTAAACATATACCAAAAGCAATGGCACTTTGAGAGTCTCAAATTTTATAAAGATACAGAACTGAAACCAGTTTTCATATTTTTTGAAGCATGGACCTAGATTGATCTCCCATAGCTTAATGAAAATTCTACAAGTTTGGTTTATGTGTGAGCTATCGCTGAACAGCCAAATGTTAACGGAATTTTGTCAACCAAAAGAGACCAAATTGTTTTGGCTGAAACACAAAAATGCCAGAAACAATATTATTCTTTCCTATTTACAATGAATGAGTATGAGTGGAACTTTAAGAAAGTGCACAGTAACCCCAACTATTTGGACTATTTTGATGGAGCAGCTCAATTGAAAATAGTGTTTCGGACGTTACATTTTCCGTTAACAATCTTACCCTTATTTGACTCCACGAGGACTACAATTTATTTATATGATATCAGTATTAAAATCCACTTTCTGGGTACCCCCCATCTCCAAATGCCTAAAAAGAAAGTAACATTATGTTATTGCAGTGACGTTGTTTAAAATTTGTTCATCAAATAAAACAATTTGGTAACGTCCGAAACAATATTAATTTTGAAGTATCAAAAATACAGGAATTGTAAAACCTATTTATTATTTCATTTTGAAAGAACCTCAAGGCAGCTTCCCATCGCAGCATAAATTAATCCTGTATCTAATTGCATTATCATTATATCAGCAAACAAATTTTCCGTTAACAGTTGTAACATACGAAACGACTGTAACGTCCGAAACAAAAATACCATTTCTCAGCTAATAACTCAAAGTTGATGGTACTCAAAGTGATTTAATCATCATAAAATAAAACACTGTTATTACTAAAACAAATCTAGACATGAATTAGATCATTCTTGTCCAACAAATTTCTCATGACACCAAAATTTGTTTCGGACGTTACACAATTTGGTTGTTAACACAAAATTGAAAATTTTAATGCTGTTTTATTCTATCAACATTTTATAACTCTCCAATTTCTTTTACATGTCAAGAAAAATATTTCATTCATTTCATTCAGTTTTAACATTAAATACAACATGCATTTGATGCCAAAATAAAAATTTACTATCAAATTTAACGCTTTCTACAATACCAATTGGCAACAATGACATTTTAAAGACACTGTATGTGATGCATGACATTGCTAGATTGTTTTGAAATAACCTCACTTTTAATTAAACTAAATCAATTTCAACTAGAACTGCTCATCAGAATTCTGGAGCAATATAAATAATACTTTATGGGTATTGTAAACATGTTTCGGACGTTACGGCATAGTGTTAACACACATTTCTGCATGCATGCATGCTGATCCCTATTAACGAAATAGATGACTCCAGTTCCACAGTAATTATTGTGGGATATAATACAGTACATTTGTATTACATTTGTTTAAATTATATGCAAATAAGCAAGTCCTTGGCCATGACCTTGAGAAGCCTGCCTGCTACATGTAGCTCCAGTGTTTAACCCTAACCACCCCATATCCTCCAAAATCCTCCAAGGGGCACTTTTTGGAAACAATTCAGCACTGTTGGAAACTGGTACTTTCACCTCTTCAAATGGAGTGTCGTGGCCGAGCAGTCTAGCTTACCAGACTCAAATTCTGGTGTTAGCAGCAGAATGTGGGTTTGAATCCCGGCCGTGACACTTGTGTCCTTGAGCAAGACACTTAACCATGATTGCTTCTCTCCACCCAGGGGTTAAATGGGTACCTGTGAGGGCAGAGTTGGTTGATTAGCCCTATATGCGCTGTAATGGCAGCAATTGAGCTGTATATTCCCCAGGGAGCTGAGATGGTTTCAGGAATGATTTATGAGCCTTATGAGCAGGGGTAATAATATAAATGCGCCTTGAGCACCACTCAGTTGGTGGATACGTGCGCTATATAAGTCCATACATTATTATTATTATTATTATTATTATTATTATTATTATTATTATTATTATTATTATTATTATTATTATTATTATTATTATTATTATTATTATTATAATTATAAATGGGGCAAAATTACTACCTGGCAAGAAGTACAGGCCATAAGTGCTGAATATGAAAGATCAACGAAAATGCATGGTGTATTTTGAAGATAAGGGCATGTTTCCAAAAGTGCACTGATGGATTTTGGAGGATTCAGGAAGGTTCCTAGTCAGAATACCTAAGGGGTTAGGGTTAATAAACAGTGAAGTTGGGTCATTACATGTACAGCACAAGTGCATGTACAGTAGCACAACTTTTCTGTAATCTATATAGAAATAAGCAAACTTCTTAGGAGACACCTGCTGCAAGTAAAGTGTCCAGTGAAGCTAGGACATTCTCTATCTGTGTGGTACATGCACAACTTTCTTGAGGTAGTGATCTGGCAGTACACTAAGGTAAGAATTATTTAATATGTCATGAACTGTGAGATTTCAATCAGTACTAGAATGGCATGGAAATAAGATTGTTTCTAAGATGGATCGGAGGTGCGTTATAATACAATGTACAGTATTCCTTCTATGTTTACATGATAGCTAAATAAAGTAAAGGTCAGACACTTTCATGATCTACGTAGATCTAGGCCTATATCTAATGTTGTCATGAACATTAATACTCGGTGCACAATTGAGTCGCTCTGGAAAAAAAAATCAAAGGCAGACGACTTGTGTAGGAAATGAACGCAGAACCTGATTGACCAATATTCGTAAAACAAAAGGCAAACATTCATTCGATGACACAATACTTGTAATTATTCATATAATGTGTCAAAGAATGATTCATGAAAATATAATTAATTCCTCGGTTTCAATACCTTTAAATCTTTATATATTTATTATAACCTTAGTCATCTACGATGATGAATGGTGGCCAGAAATTAAGTGTGAAAAAGGAGTCCTACATAATCAACTTCATGAAGCCTGTTGGGGTGAATAAATTTGTTTGGCCGACCAAAGTCGACAGCTCTGAAGTGAACATGTTGGGTATTCTGACATCAATCAGTGATCCTCCCTTTCCAGCTACCAGTCGCTACTATTCCTTTCACCCCAGCGTTGCTTCATCTGTCTCAAACAAGATGACTCAGTAGGCCTACTTCAAAAACTTGTAATACTGAGGTTTGTAAAGGAACTGCTGGGTGAAGCTGTTTACATGTACATGTACATGTACATATCAATTACATGTACATTTACCACTTGAGGCAGTTGAGTAAGCATGGATTTGTACACATGTACAATGTATTTTTACCTTCATGGACCTGTTCAGTTTGGACTTTTAGGGTACAGGTATAATAGGACATTTCCTCTTGTAGTGATTACAAACAAGTACAAGTAGTTGGACTGTACATTTTAGAATTTATCTGCAATTTCAATCTCCTGTAAGATGTTTGATTTCAAATTAAATATCGTCGGCTCAGTTCTATAAGGTCTTAGTAGTCCGTAATAAACAAAAGGTTGTTAAACAAAAAATATGTTTGAAGTAAAACATAAATGAAAATCAGCCATCCACAATTAAGCATGTTTCTTACAAAATCAATGTTTCCTTTAGCCAAACATTTTCTTTGGAGACTTTTGATTAATAAAGTCCATTTAACAGGAGCTCAAAACATGCAAAAGCAATTTTATGAAATTCATACCTGTATAAACTAACGACCTTATACATGTAGTTCTGAGCCAACGATACGTTTGTTGTATTCAAAGATCTTGAACCATACCAGTTTACTGTTAATATTGTTGTATTTCTGCAAGTTTTATTCTTAAATTGTTTTAAATGCACTTTTTCAATTATAACAAGATATACTACAACTTTACTCATCTGGATTTGTAAAAAATAATAAAGCAAACAGATTAAACATTAGCAAAGTTTGTTATCTGATTGAGATGTTAACATCATGTAACGTCCGAAACAAAAACAGGCCATTGTCTTTGGTACCATACAAAGCCTACATGTAGTATGCAGTTCAGTGTATTTCAGGTAATACCACCTCAATCAAGTTCATATTTCATGCAATTTTACATTACAAGAACAGCATTTGGAAGTATGTAGATCTAAATTAGATGGATTAACTTTACAAGAAGTATTGTAGTTGAGAGGATACACTGGTTAGCAATTTGTGTGGTCATTTGAATACAGAGTTTGCATTTAAATATTAATATGTTAGTATATTTCCTTCCTGCAAATAAGCTGACAGACCACTGAAACCAAAGCAAAGCCATAAAAATGAGAAAAGCTGAGATGTTAACATAGTGTAACGTCCGAAACATAGTAAGGGTTAAATCTAAAAAATTTCAGCCAATGTACTTTTTAAAAAAAAATTTCATATAATTATTTTACATCATCCATTGTTTACATGCAATAAGTTTGACCCCCAAAAAGCCAGTCCTACTATGCCAGACAAAAACTTTAAATAGTGAAACCCAGTATTTTCGGCTATTTTTGATTTTAAAGCAATGTAAAAATGCAATTGGTTGTGATAGAAACTCAAAAATTGGCATAAATAATCTCTGAACCATGCTCTTAACATTAACATTCATTGCTAAATTAGGCAATAAAGCATGAGTTGAATTTCACAATTTTGAGATATACAACAGTTTGTAGTAAAACATAAGAGTGTTGTTAATGTTCAAGTATGTTTCACAAGTTTAGAGATAGATTTAAGCTCAGGCTTTTGAATTTCTCAGAAATATAATTTGTTTGGATGAGAAAATACATGTTTGAAGTGTGTTGACTTATTTTCATTTTGACCCTCTTGGTTTGACAAAAATGGTATATGTTAAAAACCAGAGCCCTATACGTACTCTCTTTGAGTAAAATATATACATGACTAGGGAAGGTACAACATTGGTAATATTGGCTAAACTGTTTCTATGAGTATTCTTACTCTCTTTGAATCAAGATATACATTGAAGGAAGGTACAACATTGGTAATGTTGGCAAAACTGCTTCTATGAGTATGTACTCTCTTTGAATCAAGGTATACATTAAAGGGAAGGTACAACATTGGTAATGTTGGCTAAACTGTTTCTATGAGTATTCTTACTCTTTGAATCAAGATATACATGTACATTGAAGGGAAGCAACAACATTGGTAATGTTGGCAAAACTGCTTATATGAGTATGCTTACTCTCTTGAATCAAGATATACATTGAAGGGAAGCTACAACATTGGTAATGTTGGCAAAACTGCTAATATTAGTATGCTAACTCTCTTTGAATCAAGATATACATTGAAGGAACCTACAACATTGGTAATGTTGGCAAAACTGCTTCTATGAGTATGCTTACCTCTTTGAATCAAGATATACATTGAAGGGAAGCTACAACATTGGTAATGTTGGCAAACTGCTTCTATGAGTATGCTTACTCTCTTTGAATCAAGATATACATTGAAGGGAAGCTACAACATTGGTAATGTTGGCAAAACTGCTTCTATGAGTATGCTTACTCTCTTTGAATCAAGATATACATTGAAGGGAAGCTACAACATTGGTAATGTTGGCAAAACTGATATGAGTATGCTTACTCTCTTTGAATCAAGATATACATTGAAGGGAAGGTACAGCATTGGTAATGTTGGCAAAACTGCTTCTATGAGTATGCTTACTCTCTTTGAATCAAGATATACATTAAAGGGAAGGTACAGCATTGGTAATGTTGGCAAAACTGCTTCTATGAGTATGCTTACCTCTTTGAATCAAGATATACATTGAAGGAAGGTACAGCATTGGTAATGTTGGCCAAACTGCTTCTATGAGTATGCTTACTCTCTTTGAATCAAGATATACATTGAAGGGAAGGTACAGCATTGGTAATGTTGGCAAAACTGCTTCTATGAGTGTGCTTACTCTCTTTGAATCAAGATATACATTGAAGGGAAGGTACAACATTGGTAATGTTGGCCAAACTGCTTCTATGAGTATGCTTACTCTCTTTGAATCAAGATATACATTGAAGGGAAGGTACAACATTGGTCATGTTGGCAAAACTGCTTTCAAGAGTAGCCTATACGTACTCTCTTTGAGTAAAAATATATACATGACTAGGGAAGGTACAACATTGGTAATGTTGACAAAACTGCTTCTAAAAGTATTTGTGCTCTCTTTGAGTCAAGATATATATGAAAGGAAAGGTACACCATTGGTAATGTTGGCAAAACTATTTCTACGAGTAAAGTGACATGCTATGAATTAAGATACACATTTAACAATCAAGTTCCACATTATTACGTTGTGTCTATAACAAAACAATTGAAAATGCATTGAGATTCGTTGTATTCATTCTATTGAGGAATTATGAGAAGAGTATTTGGATACACGTATTGGTTATCAACTCACTTCTTTGTTTAAATGATAACACCTCAGATAGAATTATTTGTAGAGAAAATTGATACCAAAACCAGGTTTACACGAAGTATTGTATTGTATAGCAATGAGGATGGGAGAGTTGCCATACTGAGGGTGTTTTTATATCCCAGTAAATGTGCATGTGTATTTAATTATCGTGCAAGTATTTCGCATATATTAGAAAATACTTGACTCAAGAATGTCAAGTTGTTAATTGAATAATTTATAAAATTAAAAATGAATAGTTCATTAATAACAAGAATGAGGCACGTCATGTAACGCATTGAAAGCATGTATATAAAAACAAATCATCTTTAGTTGGTAAAAATGCATTGTATAGTGTCTGCCAGATTTGAGATTATGCACTACTCCGTTTCCAGTAATATAAATCCAGATTGCTGTGCTTTCTTCTGTGATTTATTTTATTTTATTTTATTTACTGTCAGTCACCCCAAAACAAGGTCAATAGTCACTAGGGCATAAAGGGGTTAATTACATGTTTATCGAATGTTGTTACTGGGTGAACCTTGTTTAACACTTGATCCTAATCCATATTTTATAATAATTAGAGAGAGCTGCATCAATTTTGCAGTAATATGAAGGTCGCAGGTTCGAGTCTCACTTCAGTCAATATTTCCTTGTTCCGCACTCCAATGTTTTATAATAACAACACTCTATCCAAACGTAATACACAATGTAGAGTGTTTCACTGACTATACAACTTGATACTTGAAGTATTTTTGAGGATGATCTTGGGGTTTGCAATTAAGTAACTATGGTAAGAAATTTAAAAAAAAAAGTTGCCATGAAAATTAAATCGTAAAATAATTCAGCTGTTTCATTTTGTCTTTGTTCCTCACATACGGGTTTCCTGCATGATTCACAGATCTGATTTCACAGACTCACAGATCCAGAATGATTTCACAGAAATTCGTCGTAATAAATAGAACATGATGTTGGTGGTGGTGGGAGATGTGGCAACATGGCAGGTGCCTTAATCCTTAACTATATCTGTATATGTGATCAATCTTAAAGGGCCTATGATATGCAATTTATATACATAGTTTAGCAAATATCCATGCTTCTGGGCAGTTTAAATAAGTGTATTGTTTACGTTAAGTAAAGATTTGGTATCCTTGTCACACAAGGGCGCTGTTTTGTCATAATGGGATCTCAATGTAAGCACTGAAATTAGCATTTTGTTAACAATTAGGAGAATTGTTGTTTGAAAGAATTAGCTCTACCTTATTGAACAAACCAAACAGGACATTGCATCTGATCCAATTGTGACATCACTGTTTCGCTCGTGAATGTGCAATTTCATGATAGCATATGCAAAGTAAACGATGTCATCATAGATTATAGCTTAAAATTCCCATTTGCCGTGTAATAACATATCAGTAAACCACCCCAAACTCTGAGCTAAACTTGAACTAAGGGCTATGAATTATTTTGGTAACATTTGAGAATATACTTGAGTTTTTCTTCCAAATCAGTAGAGAAATATAAAGAAAACATAACAGCACAGAACGGAATGGTAAAGGCGTGGTCTCCTTACGGGCGTGGCCGCGTGCGTCTTAACTAAAGGCTAACTTAACGTCTTAACTATATAAAGACAAAATTAGTATACAAGGCAAAGAAACCAACAAAATTAAATATTGAGGATGATCACTTGTCCATAATTTACGTATGAAACAATCATCTTATAGGCGAAGGTAGGGTAGGAAGGACTGAGGAGGATGTGGGAAGGGTGTGAGGAGGGGTGGGGATGCGGAATATATTCATAATATGTAATCAATCACTGCATTCTAAATACTAAAGTGTTTTAAATCAACATTTTATAGACTTCTGTCAGTGACAACTCTTTATAAAGTTGAATTCAACTTTTAAACGTATTGAATTAACATTATTAAAGTTAGACTCGACTTGACTCCGTGTTACCATAATTAAACACTTTCTTTGAGTTAAATTTAACTGCATAAAATATTGTCACTGACCGAACTCTTATGGTTGATTCAACATTTTAGTTTAATAGTGTGCTAACAAAAACTTGAAAACAACCTTACTCAATGAATAAGGTCTGTAAAGAAATAGGCAGAAGAGAATTGAGCGGGTATGGGAGGGTGTGGAGGAGTGGAGATGGGTGAGAAAAAAGGCAGGGAGAGGGTCTGATGGGTTGGCGTGACTTTGAAATATATTAAAACTTCACAATAAAGAAAAATGACCCACAAACTGGGAATGGCAGTGGTTTGCATATATATGTGTCATCCTATTGTGCAAAAAAAATAACTTGTTTCTATGATCATTTTAATTATCCATTTTTAGGCATATTCAGATTAATATTTGTTAATACAAAGTTATTTCAGACCTGTGATAATTGCTATCTGATTCCTAAGACATACAAATCATCTTATGGACGAGGGAAAGTTTGTGATATATTAAATCAATATTGTTCATTATCCCGACGCAAAAATTCCATCAATATTTTTACAGAACCCAACGGGTATAGCTAGGGAGTATAATCATATTGACCATCACCATGGACAGCGTGTATGTATGTGTGGGGGGGGGGGGGAGGTGTAAGTCATACCCCATTGTCATGGGATATACACCTATGTTTAAGAGGTGCTCTTCAACAACACTCCAATGGAATTAAACCTTATTCATAAATGCCCAAGACAGTTCAGACAATCTGTAGGTTGATGGAAATTTTGTGACAATCTGATTGGACAAAACGTAATCACTGGGGTATTTCGTATGAATTTGCCCATCACAAGAGTCCAAGCTGGTGATAGATCTTTCACTGTTTGTGCATCCAAGCTATGGAACAATCTTCCTGTTAATATCAGACAATCTGTTTCTGTTAATGCCTTCAAGAAGGCTCTTAAAACTCACTTGTTTCCTCATTAATTGTGCATCAATTTATGTCTTATTCTATCCTGATTTGTATTTATTATGTCATATTAACTTTTGTAAGCGCCATGAGCCTCTCGGGAATGGCGCATGATAAATACTTGTTGTAATGTAATGTAATGTAATGTAATTTCTATTGGGCTATATTCAACATAAATTACAATTTGTTTTGAAAATTAAATCGATACAGCCATTTTATGAATGGAATTAACACTTGACGCTTTGTCTTTACTGCAGGTTAATGACTTGTTTTGTGTGTGGGTCACGGGCGATAAGGTCATCAGATTCCTCTTGGTCCTTATCGCCCATGACCATGCCCAAAATCACCCATTATCCTTCGGTAAAGACCGCCCGACAAACCTTTATTCCCTTATTATTTCCGTTTGTTGTTGGGTTTTCATCTTAAATTTGAATTTGGGATCACGGGGAATGTGTGGGTCACTGCGCCAGGCACCCCAGTATGTATAAGAGCAGGGTCAGTAAGTTCAAGACTGAGATCAGTAAATTAATTTATTGTTCTGTTATCAAGGTCAGGATTAGCATCTCTATATGATATACAAGTAATTTATATATAAAACACAAGTACTGTCTTCTTTTTTGTCATGCTTCTTGTGTTTCTAAGTGTGTAAAATAACAATGGATGATTTAAATAAACAAAGATATTTGCACTGAAATGTCAATATTTTAATTGCGATTCAGTCGTTGCGAACAGGTGTTAGGTTGGAACTTCCTAAGAAAACTGTAATTGTTGTCATAAATGGTCATTCTTACTTAATTTATCGTACTTGTATTTTCACCACGGATGTATGGGGAGGGCACAGAATCTGAAAACTAAAACACTTTTTGGTTCTTGGACCTTGGTCTCCAATAGTGTGTTTTTAAAACCTTTTTCATTAAATTTAATACCCAACTCGGCAAAATAAGTACGTACATCAGAAAAGTGTCGATAAGTTCAATCAATTTCATTGGAACCAGTCGCAAGCGGTTGATTAAGGATTCAATTTTATCAGTTGACATTCATTTGTCACATTTTTACTTAAGTTCTTAAGCCATGGGTATGACATATTTCTCTAATTCGCCTAGAAGATTGCAGGCCAAAGAAATATTAAAAAAAAAATAATAATAATAATATATAAATAAAAATAAATTAATTAATTAATTAATAAAAAAAATATAATAAATAAATAAGTAAATAAATAAAAATAAATAATAGATAATTAGCTGTTGCAAATTGCTTACTAACCCTAAATGACCTGTAGTATAGTATAAATGCAACAATTGTTATTGGCCTTACGTTTTGAACCTAGCAGGTTCTTTCTCAAAGGCAAACTGAATAAATAAATAATTAATTAATAAATAAAAATTAAAATTAAAATTAAAAAAAATTAATAAAAAAATCTTAAGGGAAAGGTGAAAGAATGACTTGATAATATTGCAAAAAGGCACAAATCTGTTAAAATGTTTGACATTGTAATACAAAATCGAGAATCTTGATAGCGATACAAAAGACGTTTTAAAAAAGATAGGCCTTAGTGACTTTGCCAAACTTGCCAAGGGCGCATTTGAATACTCTTAAGATGAACTTGATTGCCCATAAACGAAAGCGAAAAAAAAACTTCTTCGAAATCCATTGCGCATCAACGATTGTTAATTTGACTGCATCAATCGCGAAAAGATGCGAAACATTTAATTTCAGGATGAGTTATTTTAAGTCGTGTATGCCTAAAAATGAAATAGAACAAACTAAACGCAGTTGTGAATGACAGGAACGAACTACTGACTGCTCGGAAATAAATTTGAACGCATTAATATAAAAACAAATAATTTAATCGGATCAGTGAAAACGATGTGAATTTGAATGTTGTTTAACGAAAATTAACAAAGTTTTGAAATTGGCCGAGAAAACCTTTAATAAAATAAAAATTATAAAACGCAAATTTCAAATCGCCACAAACCACATTTCGGAATAATTTTAAATAGTTTTAGAAAGTCACCGATTATTGTTATACCATGCTAAACTATACAATTAGGATATTGTAGGAAGTTAAGGATGATGCCAAGAAGAGCACAGTTTAATTAAAACTTGCTTGTAGTTTGTTTCAAAAATAATATATTAATACATGTTTTATTTTGCAGCTTCCATACGAGGATAATATGCTGAATAAGAATCTGCGTGATGACACCTTGTCATCATTGAGCATTTTAAAATACAGATGATTTATCAATATATGAAGTTTTGTGAATCAAAGCTACAGAAACTCACAAACTTTAATATTCAGAATAACTACATTTTCAATTTGTCTATTCTTAACGACGGGGAAGGTTTTGGTGTGTGAGAATCATCGATGATTTTGAATTTATCAATATTTATCAATATAAACATTTTGTACAGTGAGTCAAAGCCATATCCACTCACAAATTTAATATTTAGGGTAACCAGCTGTTTATATTTCGAGAACGAATCAGTTGTTCATATTTCTAGAACGAATCATCATAAAGGCAAGATTAGGGTGGGGAACGTTTAGTTTAAACTTTAATGTATGTTGAATAAAAGCTACAGAAACCAACAAATTTAAATATTGAGGATGATCACTTGTCCATAATTTACGTATAAAACAATAATCTTATAGGCGAAGGTAGGGTAGGAAGGACTGGGGAGGATGTGGGAAGGGTGTGAGGAGGGGTGGGATGCGGATTATGTAATCAATCACTGCATTCTAAATACTAAAGTGTTTTGAATTAACATTTTATACACTTCTGTCAGTGACAACTCTTTGTCAGAATCGCTGTGGATTTTCGCGTTTTATAACAAAGGTTGTTGTGCCTTTCAGAGAAGTGTTAGACTCTGTCAAGTCTATTTGTCTGTTCGTCCAGCAGTTCGGCTTTTTCCTTATCTAATTTGCATATCCTTTATATTTATAGCCGTGGTTCAGCAGTTCTTTTTATATACATTAATAAGGACTTGCGTAATTTTTGTGCAACGCGATATGGTTGAGTGAGTGAGGGAGAAATGTAGCGGGAATTTTGAAATAGGACAGAAGCTTGAAGACCGATGACCAAGACGCCGGGCAGCATATGCTGCGCGTTTGTATAGGCAATTTTGCCCATAAATTTTCCGGTTGCTTCTGCAATCATCTAGCTGATGATGAACCACGGCTTTTATGGGGCGGATGTTTAATGAGTTGCCAGGAGGCGATACCTTTAGCCACTACCGTTGGAGGGCGTTATTTGCCACACAGTAGTCGGGCGACACCCCCAAGAAATCGGCCTCGTGTACAGTAACGGGAGTTACTTAGGCGTTTTTTCTAGTCAAGACTTCAGACATTGTGGAGGTAACAATCAGATTTCAGCAGCCGGATTCTTTCGCGATTTTCGCAAGGAACATTTTTAACGACTGCAGTGTGCCGCTCTACTAGAAGTAAGCGACTTTTTTGTCCTAGATGCGGGACCTCAGTGTTCGACACTGGCATTTTGAGGGGTGATGTAATTATTTCACCTGCTTTATTATAACGTACTTACGTAGTTTATCTGCGACTGTGTTTTTTTCTATTAGTTAACCTTGAACTCTTTTGCTGTAACGTTTTGCTGGAGTTGTCAATATTTTGTGGGATTGGTGGATTAGTGAATCCCTGCTCAATAATTTAAGCATTTACTCACTTGTGAGCCACAAGTCTTATTAAGACTGCCTTTCCCCCAATCAGTTTATATTGTGAAAGTTGTAGCCATTTGTGTGTAGTAATGTTAATCAGTGAGTGTACACTCTACACTCGTACTAGTTGTTTCTATAACTTCGTAAATATTCAATATATTTGTAGAGTTGGAATTTTGTAAACCAGGTGCTCTGTTAATTATACATAACTATACAATTCTACATAATCAAAGAATAAGAGAATTTTACACCTATTTTTGTATCTTTGTATAAACTGTGTCATTTCTAGAAAGATATATATCCCAGGAGGTTTACACCTGAACCACATGTAAGGACTTTCAAATAGATACTGGTGGTTGCACCATAGATAAGGTAGTAGTAATAATTTATCTATTTATTAAATAATATTCGGGGGTACTTAAGGGTGGTGACCGGGTCCACAATTGTAATCTGGAAAAGACCCCGACTGCTGTTATTGTCATGTAAATAGTTGTATTTAGGTTACCATATTTTTTCTATATTAAATTTATTTGTAAATTTAAGATCAGCCTCCCTGTGTATGTTATTGTGTCTTCTTCTTGGGTAGGCAAACAGCTCAACAACAAAATTTAGATCACAGCGTTTTAGGTCCGCGCGTGACACTCTTTATAAAGTTGAATTCAACTTTTAAACGTATTGAATTAACATTATTAAAGTTAGACCCGACTTGACTCCGTGTTACCATAATTAAACACTTTCTTTGAGTTAAATTTAACTGCATAAAATATTGTCACTGTCCGAACTCTTATGGTTGATTCAACATTTTAGTTTAATAGTGTGCTAACAAAAACTTGAAAACAACCTTACTCAATGAATAAGGTCTGTAAAGAAATAGGCAGAAGAGAATTGAGCGGGTGTGGAGGAGTGGAGATGGGTGAGAAAAAGGGCAGGGAGAGGGTCTGATGGATTGGCGTGACTTTGAAATATATTAAAACTTCACAATAAAGAAAAATGACCCACAAACTGGGAATGGCAGTGGTTTGCATATATATGTGTCATCCTATTGTGCAGAAAAAATAACTTGTTTCTATGATCGTTTTAATTATCCATTTATAGGCATATTCAGATTAATATTTGTTAATACAAAGTTATTTCAGACCTGTAATAATTGCTATCTGATTCCTAAGACATACAAATCATGTTATGAGCAAGGGAAACTTTGTGATATGAGAAATATCGAAGATTTTTAATGTATCGATATCGCCCCCAAAATAGGTAAAATACAATATGGGTCGGCATCTAGATATACAACGCGGGCTATAATTGTCAATTTCAGATAAATTATTACACAAAGTTGAGACTACTAGGGTCAGATGTGGTATTTTGCGTCACTTCCCCCATCCCAACTTTTCAAAAACGTTCGATCTCCATCCGAACATGTATGCCTTTATCTAATCAGGCAAACAAACGATGCAAAGTTAAACTTCATGACGTCGCAAGGCTCGTTTTGGGCTTCTTCCACTTTTCAAAGCCCGCCCTCAATGTTGGACCCAAGATAGGTCCAAAGCATCAAAGGATATTGGCCTTTTCTGAACCCCGATGCAATAATGCTTTTACCAAAATAGTGTATAATGTGTCCCCCATAGAATCCTTAGCAGCTGGAGTAATACGGTTAATGACACAACATAATAAGCTGAAATTGTTACAGGTTAATTAATGTATGTCATGTTTCAAAGAGTGTATAAGCATACTCGTATACAGAAGCAGGTTTGCCAATATTGCCAGCATTGTACTTCCCTTAAAAAAACAAGATTTTCGAATTAAAATGTGAAACTTAGTTGGTTTAAAGAGGATGACGGTATCAATCTTCCTAAGAAAATAATTTTGTCTGGGGTGATGTCACTTTTAAGAAAAGTAAAATAATTTCTATTTCAAATTTAGGACTGAATACTCTTTTCTTAAATTTCGCGTTAGAATGAATAGAGAATATCTGAATGTATTAGAATGAGTAGAGAATATCTGAATGCATTTTAACTATTTTCTGCTTATATTTACTGTTTATTTTTAAAGGTATATCTTGATTAAAAGACTAGTAGCTAAGTAATGTTTTTCCAACATTACTAGTGCTGTACCTTCCCTTTAAGCAGTCACAAACTTGTTTGTATTTTTGTTCTTCTGATCTTGGCAATTTAGTCTGTATTTTGAAATTATTTGTCCGTTCATTTGAGTTGTGTTTCAGTAAATTTACCCTAAAAAATGTTTGCCCCCAATCTGAAAATCCTGACTACGCCACTGCCTTTAGATGAATAAATTAAATGATGACGTAGCGTGATAAATTCATAACCGGTGTTATAATGTTACCCAAGGGTTGTTAAACATGCTTCAGTCAATCGTTTTGGAAATTATCTCATTTGTATTTTGCGTCACTCCCCCATCCCAACTTTTCAAAAACGTTCGATCTCCATCCGAACATGTATGCCTTTATCTAATCAGGCAAACAAACGATGCAAAGTTAAACTTCATGACGTCGGAAGGCTCGTTTTGGGCTTCTTCCACTTTTCAAAGCCCGCCCTCAATGTTGGACCCAAGATATGTCCAAGGTATCAAAGGATATTGGCCCTTTCTGGACCCTGATGCAATAATTTATGTCATGCTTTTACCAAAAAGTGTATAATGTGTCCCCCATAGAATCCTTAGCAGCCGGAGTAATACGGTTAATGAAACAACATAATAAGCTGAAATTGTTACAGGTTAATTAATGTATGTCATGTTTCAAAGAGTGTATAAGCATACTCGTATACAGAAGCAGTTTTGTCAATATTGCCAGCATTGTACCTTCCCTTAAAAAACAAGATTTTCGAATTAAAATGTGAAACTTAGTTAGTTTAAAGAGGATGACGGTATCAATCTTCCTAAGAAAATAATTTTGTCTGGGGTGATGTCACTTTTAAAGAAAAGTATAATAATTTCTATTTCAAATTTAGGACTGAATACTCTTTTCTTAAATTTCGCGTTAGAATGAATAGCGAATATCTGAATGTATTAGAATGAGTAGAGAATATCTGAATGTATTTTAACTATTTTCTGTTTATATTTACTGTTTATTTTTAAATGTATATCTTGATTAGAAGAGTTTTTCCAACATTACTAGTGTTGTATACCTACTAGTGTTGTATACTATTTTATTTCTGATCTTGGCAATTTAGTCTGTTTTTTGACATTATTTGTCTGTTCGTTTGAGTTGTGAGTTGTAAATTTACCCTCAAAAATGTTTTCCCCAATCTGAAAATCCTGGCTACGTCACTGTGAATAAATTAATTGATGACGTAGCGTGATAAATTCATTACCGGTGTTCTAATGTTACCCAAGGGTTGTTAAACATGCTTCGGTCAATCCTTTTGAAAATTATCTCATTTGTACACTGTAAAAAATTGCTGTACTTTTGGCAGTATTTTACTGTATATATTTACAGTAGTGTATTGTATATTTATTTTACAGTACCTTACTGTAAACAATTCTTGCATTCACCGAAAAAATGCAAACATTATACATTGCGGTATTATACTGTAAAATGTATTACAGTATCGTACTGTAATTACGTCATACATTGTCGACCAATGGCAATGCTGCAGGCACTGACACGCCCGCAATTTTCGCGCTCAAAAAAGTTGACCCGACGCCATTTTGTTTCTTCAGTTTAATGTACTTGTTGTCGGCAGAAGTGACAAATCCCTGCATTTGTACATTTTAACTGCATATAGTGTTTTTTTTAAAACCCTTTTCATTCAATTTAATACCCAACTCGGCAAAATAAGTACGTACATCAGAAAAGTGTCGATAAGTTCATTCAATTTCATTGGAACCAATCGCAAGCGGTTGATTAAGAATTCAATTTTATCAATTGACATTCATTTGTCACATTTTTACTTAACCCTTTCATTACCAGCCAGTTATGTCAGAGAGTACCCTTGTTTACCACAGTAATTAGGAGCCCAATGTCACTTCAGCACCAGTGGGTTTTTCACAATTTCATTGAAGTGCGCCCTCACACGGCAGGAATAGACACTTTTTTAACTTTCTCATTTGTATGTAAAAATGAGTATACAAAAGGGAGGAAAACATTGTGCAAAAGCGAAATAATTTGATCAGTATTTACACTAAAGAAAAGTAATACAAATGGGTGATATTTCATGCAAATACGGTACAGGTATAAGATTTTTTTTTCCATGTGAAAAACAATAACTTGGATGAGATTTTCTGGGAATTTTTTTGGTTTTCTACTTGGAAATGAACCATTTACTTGTATTCAGTGTAAATACATCACAATCCATGCTAACATGCCACCCCCCCCCCACCCCCCAATTCAATGTTGGTTTGGACTGTAATCTGCAGATTTTTTAAGTGTAAAAGCAAAACAATTAAATATTTGGATCAGTATTTACACTAAAGTAATACAAATGGGTGATATTTCATGCAAATACAGTACAGGTATAAGATTTTTTTTTCCATGTGAAAAACAATAACTTGGATGAGATTTTGGGGGATTTTTTTTTGGTTTTCTACTTGGAAATGAACCATTTACTTGTATTCAGTGTAAATACATCACACAGGCATGAGAATGGGTTGTGTTAGAAAAAACTGGAAAATAGCGATTCACTATTAATGACCCAATCAAGCCGTAGGCTTGGCCCGAGTCGAAGGCGAGGCATTCCGGGGGTTTCAGGGGGCCGGGGCCCCCTGGCGGGGGTTGAAGGGGTCAGCGCCCCCTTTAGAAAATTTTGACAATTTAGGTACTGAAAAGTAGCATTTTCAAGCAATTTTCAATGTAATTTTTAGATCTGAATGTCCATAGGCCCTATTAAACAGCAGAAATAAACACAATTGACACTTGAGAATCTAAATGTATCACTCTATAATAACAAGTTACCAATTGATACATATTTTAAGTTCTTGGGTTATTTTGAGATGTGGATTTCCATGTTAAACAATAACAAATAACAATATCATTCTGATTCACCTCAGACATAATTTGTCCTTATCTTCACTAGATTTACATGTTCCGCTGTGGTAACATGAGCTTTTAGTGCACTTTTCCCGCGATTTCCATAGTTGATCAGTTTATTGCAAAGCGTGCACATCGACTTCCCTGGTATATCTACCTTTCTGGCGAACTCGCCGAGATTGCACTTTACTTTATCGGCAATACCACTTTTACCAGGCAGTTTAATTTCCACATCTTCCTCTGACCAAGACCACTTCCATTTTTCTTTGACACCTTTATCCGACTCCCGTACGAATTGTTCTTCATTTCTATCCAAAATTCTCGGCATTTTGAAGTCGGATGCCTCCGATATTTCACGATAATTTTACTATAACTTTTTTTCTTTCACGTACACAAAGGCCAAAGCGTTAACACGATGGCCGCTCAATCAACAACGGCATTTCCTAACGCTAATTATAGGGGATCGTTGATTGGACAATTTTTATGACGTTATGGAATACTTGATACCTAACGCGATCGTTGATTCGTTTAGAAAACTTCATCTCTGTAACAGCACTTCATCGCTCTGCGTACGTCGTGTAAATAGGATCGGACAAACGGGTTTATAAAACAGCTGGGAGCGTCTAAAAACAGAGCTACGAAGCCGACTTTAAAAGTGCCGATTTCGGGGCATTTCAGCAATGTTCCACAATTTCCCTATAAAAAAAATCACCCTAGACCACCTCTACCCCCCAAATTTTAAACCGGATTCACATTGAACTCGGAGAGGACATATTTTGGCCTCCAAAAAGCGGGAAACCGCGGAACGGCGGGAAATTCTCATGCCTGATCACAATCCATGCTAACATGCCACCCCCCCACCCCCCAATTCAATGTTGGTTTGGACTGTAATCTGCAGATTTTTTAAGTGTAAAAGCAAAACAATTAAATATTTGGATCAGTATTTACACTAAAGTAATACAAATGGGTGATATTTCATGCAAATACAGTACAGGTATAAGATTTTTTTTCCATGTGAAAAACAATAACTTGGATGAGATTTTGGGGGATTTTTTTGGGTTTTCTACTTGTAAATGAACCATTTACTTGTATTCAGTGTAAATACATCACAATCCATGCTAACATGCCACCCCCCACCTCCCAATTCAATGTTGGTTTGGACTGTAATCTGCGGCTTGTCCGACCTTTCCCAACATTGAACGGGGGGGGGGGGGGTTTGAAGGCAAATAGTATAGATTTACAATCAAGTGATGTGGTATTTCTCAAAGCAAGGAACTATGCACATAGGTTGCGTACATTGTTTACAGATCATCTTTGTTTGTTTTCGCCTGCCTAATTTTCGGTTACTGCAAACAATGCAGTCGCGTTTCTTTCCATTGGGGGTTTTGCCAGGATAGTGCTGTTGCCCTGTCAACTCAATAGGAATATGGTATCTCAACTGACTTGTTGCGTTACGTTCCCAACCCAACAGCAAGCCCTGTACAATCCCTATACGAAAATCAAGGTTACTGACATTTTTGTTCCCTGCTATGCTGGTGAATATTACTCTGCTATTGACAATACAGATATTCAGCATATGGAAAAAACTCTTTTCCACCATTTCAAGCTTCTGTGTGTATGATTGTAGTACTGAAAACATTGGTCGGCAAGATCAGTTCCACCCATGTTTTTGTTGTAATCATCAATACAATTGGGCTTCATAACATCACAAAATCCACTTGTGCTCTTATTACAGCGAATTTGCTTTTTGGACAAATCAGTGTTGCCTACATTAGTTAAAAGTGTTACAGATTTTTTGTCTTGCCAAACGATACACAATTGCCCACCTTTCACCAAAAAAAATGGGTCATCTCCTTTCTTCATTTTATGGTTTTTTGGGTTTGCGGCCTGGGGTATTCCCTGTGTAGTGTAACGAACAGTTCCACAACATCCGAATCCTAGTTTAGCAAGTTTAGCTACAAGAGCTGGGCTAGTATAGTAATTATCACAATATATTACGTGTCCCTTATTCTCAAGTCCATGGACCAGATCAATGACGACTTTTCCTGCAACTGTTGGGTTTGGTGGATGGCAGTCTGATGACTTGAAATCTACGTCTGCATCATAAACAGTTTGGGTGTCGTCGGCTCCTGTGTACAGTTTCCAAGCACACGTGTATCCTGTTTTGGACTCGTTCAGGAAGAATGCTTTAATACCCCGTTTGATAGGTTTTTAGGCATGTACTGAACAAAACTTAAGCGTCCCTTGAATTTCAACATACTCTCGTCTGGAGACAGATTCTGCGCAGGGGTATACAGGTTGAGAAACTTCGGGACGAGGACTTCTATCAAGGGCCGAACTTTGGAAAGTTTGTCCCGTTTAGCCAAGGCTCTACGAGGAATTTGGTTATTTGAGATGTGGAGGAACCGAAGAATTGAACTGAACCGATTTCGGGACATGATCGACGGATAGAATGGGATGTGAAGAATTTCAGATGTCGACCAGTTTTTTTTATTTAAAACCATCTTTAACGAGGGTAACCCATCCAGCACAGCTGATCATTTGGGGCCCTCATATAATATAAAAATATATCAATATTATACAAAAATTGTTACAGGAGGTACAGATGAATTAATAATAATAACAAGTCTTAATGGACAATTACATACAAAATAAAACGTAAAGGACTAAATTGCACAAATAGACCCCCGTCCCAGTCTACCATACTGATTAAAGATAGGACTAAAAGGGAAGATTAAAAATGGAGCAAAAAAAAGTAAATTAATTATCAATTGTATACCTACATCTCGGGCAAGACACAAGGTAATCTATGACATAATAATAAAAAAAAAATATTACTTCAAACCTTGCCTTCCTTCAGCAAACGCCTGAATGAAGAATAAGAGTTTGAACGAGTGGTGAAAGGGACACCATTTAAAAAAGAAGGAGCTCTGTAACTAAAACTGTTTTTAAAGATTTCACATTTAGGTTTGGGAATAATAAAGTTACCATGTGTAATTGCCCGAGTTGTTGGTCGATCGCCAGGCTGGATCAGGTTAAGTCTTTGGCAGAGACAGTCCGGAGCAACACCAATGGAGGCCTTAAAAGCCTGACAGGCAAGTTGGAAGTGAATGCGCTGGGCAACTGTCATTGTATTGAGATTACCAGTACATCTTGTATTGAGAGGATTTGTTTATGCCCATAGCAATGAGAAGTGCCACAAATGCCATCATTTCTGGAATGTTGGTTGGGTGCCAGGAGAATTGATCATGATTTAAGTCTATTGTTTGCTGCGCATAGCGATTCGTCTCGTCGACGAGCATATTCCACACGAGTTGACAAAAATACAGCTTGAAGATCTCCACTGCCGACAGTGTGGCAAAGTCGCCGGTGGGGCCAGAATTTCCAGTGAACTGCACAGTTCCACAGTCTTAATGGTCTCGTCGTTCCCAACCGGATCGGAAATCTAACTTTTCTGTCGTCCTCCTTGATCTCGGCCGGCTATCACCTTGGTAGGTAGGCTGCAACAGAAAAACAAGGCAAATGAGGATTAATCTCGGTCTTACATTTGTAAATACAATATCTCAATGCTACTTTGCTGCATGTGCACAGGCCACAGGGGGTCATGCACAAAATGAATATTGTACTGAGAAAAGAAATATGGCGGCTTCCATCCACTCTCCAATACTCGTTGCCGATAAATGTTCGTTTTAATGTGGGATTGTGAAAGTGAATTCCCCCAACTTCTTGTGTCATATGACTTATAACTAAGGGCCTTTCGAATACGAGGCTATATTTTTGGAAGCTTGAGACTAAGAGTGCATTTTCAGCTTGTTGACGCTAAATAGCACGACTGGCTATGGGTGGATGCTAAAATTTCTATGCTATATCTATACTTCAACTTGCTGTTTCAATGAACACAAATAGGCCTATTACCCCAACAAACTACTTAAAATTGTACATTTTAACTCGAGTAATTTGTGTATGACTTTTTTGACCCAGTCCAGGGGGTGGGGATTTGGTCAGTCAAGGGATCCATTTTCAAAATTTACATTCCTCAACTCCAACAACCCCCTTGAGCATATAACAAAAATACATCCAATATTTACGCTATAGCTGCTAGGACAACAAGTAAATTACATTAATTTGCATTGGGCCCGAAGAGTAACGTTAGAGATGTTAGTTATTCATTTTTCTTTTACTGTGATTTAGGCCTACCTACCTCTTGAACGAATTCCGCTGGAAGTACTATAGATAATGTGCTGTCGTCATCCGTTACTTCGTCATCTGTTACTTCGTCATCTGATTCTGAGCCACTGTCTGCCAAAATCTCGGCCAAAATGCCATCATTTATGTCCGTTTCCATCATGATTGCAACTAAAAACTGACCGTTTGCGTTCTGGACGCAGGGACGCTAGCACCGGGAAACCGCAAAGCTAAAGTGACGTGTTCATTCTTTTCATAAAACTTGCGTAAACTGCATTCCTGTCAATAGAGGGCGCTAACCAAAAAAACCACTAGAGCATTTTCAGGTGGTGAATTATGGAGCCGTGCGGCCCCCTCATGGCAAAATGGTGTAACTTAACAATTGAAAAAATTAGATAAAATCATTCGTGGGGTTATTGAGGGCGCTGTTTCCATATTTGAGATTTTCAGATCCATAGGACCTACCATTTCAAAGATAGCAGGACGTATCTTGAGCGAAAAAGTACAACTTTGGTTCAGTTTCTTTGCCAAAACGGCGTATATTTAGATGCAACCTTTTGTGTACACGTCGTGAAAAGACAAAAGGATTTATCTATGGTTACATACTTTTCCCAAGTTCTCTGTATGTTTTTCCTTTAAATATTGAAATATCATAATGGTGTATACCAAGATATACTCCTTTACCTTAACATGCTGCAAAATATTTGTTTACATTTTTTTGCCAAAGCGATGTACATCGAAATACATTATTTTGCCATTTAAACTAACTTCTTAGTTTTTTCCAATTTGGGTGCTAAAAGGAGGTACTTTGAGATACATCTATTTGCCATTTAAATTAATAGTTAAATTTACAAATACACCATTTTGCCACACGACGTAACTTTCACCTGGTCGGTGCACGTCAAGATACACCCTTTTGACAAATAATTATACAGTCAACCGAGGGCGCTGTCCATTACATAGTGCCTTTTTAGTGGAATAAGCCACTTCGGAGTTCCTACTGCGCATGTGCCATTTGACCTTGACGACCTCTTTTCTGGATAAACAATGCATGGTACCCGTTCATATTCATGCATACAACGCGTGTGTACGTGTGTACGTGATCGCATCAATGTATTTACACGTGTAAACGGAATATCTTCTCGAGTTGAAAACCTTTTTTTTCATCAATTTTCTTGTGGTCAGGAACAGCACTTTCATTACTGAATGGTAAGAGAAAGAAAATAAAGAAAAATATTGTTGGATTTGTTTGTAAAATGTCTGTGATTTTCCGTGTTTCTTTTTGTTTTGTTTTTCGTAAAACGGAATGCAATGCCAGTGGCCAATGAATGTAGTAAAATCTTCTTAATTAGGGCCTATTCAATTTTGTATAGGCCCTAATTAAGATTTTACGCTTTTAAGAATCCATATAATGACCCTTTTTTTAAATCTGAAAGCCTAAATGATTTTTTGCATGATATTTTCTCACTTTCATTTTTATTTTTGCTGTTCATTCGCACTGTAGTATACTCAGTAACATGTAAATTCTATGTTATGTATTGTGGGAAAGGACAACAAAAATAGCGTACCGAAACTATTTTGTTTCTAACTAGGCACATACATATGTTAATTGTTTTATTATGTTATCTGATTAACAGGTTAGCTGATCAAGACCAATTTCAACAATGAGGATATGTGCTGTTACAGGCTGTGGGAACAGTACCTATAAACTTGAAAAGTGGAAACAAGGTTATTGCATAAAACATGCATGGCTGCCATTTTGGATTTGGAACTTGTGATTGTGAGCCACCTTTTCATATATACATGTATATATCCATTCCCATCTGAGAAAAAAGTGGCCAATCTTCGCATACATGTCGAGCGTCCTATACGTAGATCAAAGACCTTCAAAATATTTAATGACACATTTCCCACCCCTCTAGTTCCTTCTGCTGATGATGTCATTACTATTTTTGCAACCAGGTCTCATTGTTTAGTACACCTGTATGTTAAATATTTCCCCCGTTCAAAATATTCATTAAGAGTAACACAAATTAGTTTCAACTAAGCATGTACTTGATAAAAAAAGGATCTTTATTTAAACTATACAAGAAATGAAACAGTAAAACAAACCTCAAAATAACAATATTAATAATTCAGTTATGTATACATTTATAATAATAATAATGTCAACAATTAAAATATTACTGAGAAATAAATAATGGAGAAATAAATAAATAGTAAGTTGAAATATTGTATTTATGTTGCAAAATGGAATAATAATGCATACACCTGTACAGGTACACTGTAGCTATGTTTGTGGAATATGTGAACACTCCTCTTTGTATCAAGAACTTTGGCTTTGAAAATACATTAATCAAATACAAATAAGTAAAGACTGTTTGTGGTGACACCATGTGAAATTCTCATTTGAGTAGTAATTAGTTCTGAAAAGAACTATTGGTACTTATCCTTTTCACCATGCAAAACTAGAAATATTACTTAAATACAAATAACTTAATTGTGTTATAAAGAATATTTATGTCGTGTTTTTATTCAAGTAAATGTGTACATTTTTAACACTGCATTGCTAATAATGCTCTCTGGACCTAAATTGTGATTTTAAATTCAATATCACTATTTAAATTTATTAAATAAGAGTTTGTCAAGTATACAGTTTGTCAAGGGTTATTAAATTTTAACAAGAATGCTCCCCTTTTTCTGGTCATTATCAGTTTAGTATAGATCACATAAAGTGCACCTCTACGTGTCAAATCCCCTTCCCCTCTAGCCTTGAACTGACCTAATTTGTATTAAAATTATTGAAGCCTGAAGTAGTATGTCAGATAGCGTATTACGTCCACTCCTTATAAATATCATTTTTTGAAATGAATTTCTAAAAAATATTAGTTTAAGTAAGAATAATCATTTTTATTAAAATACGCTAAAGCAAACGAGTACATTTTAATCTCACAAAAAGAGCTCGTTTGTTTATCAGCGCTACAATCGTATTGTAAGAAAAAGTAAAATTAACAAGAAATATCATTTTTTCTTATCAATTGATAAGAAAAAGTAATATTTCTATAAAGTGTACGTAATACGCTATCTGACATACTACTGCCGGTGCTTTAACGTTGTTTAACGTTGTTTAACGTTGTTTAACGTTGTTTAACGTTGTTTAACGTTGTTTAACGTTGTTTAACGTGAGATTAAAAAGTGAGATTAAAAAGTGAGATTAAAAAGTGAGTAAAAAAAGTGAGATAATGAATCAGTATTATATTGTTTAATAGTAAAGATGGAGACAACGAAATATTTATCGAAATGGACATTGAAAGAATTGAAAAAGTTTGTGCGACAACGCATTGGTCGAATAATTCTCGTGCAAAACAGCAAGAATAAAGTGAATAAACGTTCTTATTACAACGCGGTTAAAAAGTATATAAATCAACAAAAGAAAAAACCATTATATGAATTAAATTTATCAGAATTAAATTTAAAGGAATTAAATTTCGAGGAATTACGAGATCGCGTAATGGTAGAAAATATTGAGCTACCGCTACACGGCTCTGGAAAGAACGAGGGGTTGATTAAAAAAGACTACATTAACGCTGTTAAAAGGTTTTACGGTAGAGAAACCGAGTTGAGATTTAACCCACCGATCGATGGTGGTAGTTATTTACGTCAACATTTAATGACGGTCCCGTTGAATCATAGCAAAGAAAAAGATTTAAATGTTTTTTTTAGAGCTGTAAAACCAAAGATTATCGCCGAGTTGACTAAAGACTTGGTAGATTTTAAATCGTTCAAGTTTATGATATACGTGTGCATTAAATTACTTAAAGTAAAACCAAACAGCACGGATGAAGCTGAACCAAATATTCATAATAATAGCCAAATTGTTTTATTTAATTTGCATGATATCAAAAATGTATTAGATGGTGTTTTTTCACAAATTCAAGAGACTTTAGAAAAATATACGCGAGAAGGTAGTGGATGGGTAATAGATCGCATCGTTGGAATGAACGTTAGAATTAGCAAGTATCAGCCTCTGAAAGGTGGTAGTTGGATAGAGCTGTGCGACTATATAAAAAATAAAAGAGCGTGCATCAACGTAAAAAACAAAGACGACGATTGTTTAAGGTGGGCGATTCGTTGTTATAATAAACATAAAGAAAAATCGATAGAATTAAACATTCCAATTGAAAAAGTAAAAATAAAACATTCATGTAGAATGTCTAAATATTTGATAGAGGACGGTTTAAATTTTAGTAATATCGACGCTCCTACACCCATCAATCAAATTAAGCGAGTAGAGAAACAAAACAATATAGCGATAAACGTTTTTGGTTGTGAATCAAAATCGATACTAGTTTACGAGATAAGCGATCAACCAGCAGAGATAGATCGTATAAATTTATTATTGTTTCATAAAGAAGAAGAAAATGGTGTTAGATCTCACTACGTTTGGATTAAAGACGTGAATAAATTACTTTTCGACCAAACGAAATACGAGCATCGTAAACATTTTTGTTTGAGATGTTTACAGGGTTTCTCGACAGAAGCGTTTCTCGAAAATCACGTAAAAATGTGTAAGGGAATAAACGACAGACCGACGACTATCGTAATGCCTGAAAAGGGTAAAAACGATAAAATAAAGTTTATAAATTTTCATAAAAAGATGAAAGTTCCATTCGTAATATACGCCGACTTTGAAAGTATTATTAAAAAGATCGACGATGTAAATGATACCAATACTACAAAACTACAAGAACACATCGTTTGCGGCTATTCGTACGTTGTTGTTTGTTGCGATGGTACAAGTAGTTTTCTCCACACGTATAGGGGAGAAGACGCATCTAAACATTTTTTAAATGAATTACAGAAAGAAGAAGAAAAGATTAATACGATATTTAAAAACCCTAAAAAATTAAACATGACTAAAAAAAATGTAAAAGATTACAACTCTGCCAGCGAGTGTTGGATATGTGAAAATAAGTTTTTTAAAGACGCTGACGACAAGTTTACTCGAGTTAGAGATCATTGTCACATTACCGGAAAGTATCGAGGCGCTGCGCATAATTGTTGTAATTTAAGACTAAGTTTAAAACCAAAGAAAACGTTTATTCCGGTTGTATTTCATAATTTGCGAGGCTACGACTCTCATCTCATTATACAGACCGCCGGTCTCATCAAAGGAAATCTAACGTGTATTCCAAACAATATCGAAAAGTATATTTCTTTTAGTATTAATCAACTACGATTTATAGACAGCGCTCAATTTTTACTAGCTTCGTTGGACAAACTCGTAAAATCAAACGATTCTTTTCCAATTACAGCCAAGTTTGAACCAAATGTAGAAAAATTCAATCTCATTAAAAGCAAGGGCATTTATCCTTACGAGTACATGGACTCTTTCGAGCGTTTCAAAGAAACACAACTTCCTTCGCAAGCGTCTTTTTACAGTAGTCTAAACTGTCAACACATTACCACCTCTCAATACGAGCATGCTAAAAACGTTTACAACAAGTTTGATTGTAAAAACTTGGGTGATTATCACGATTTGTACGTGCGTACCGATACTTGCTTGTTGGCGGATGTGTTTGAAAACTTTCGTAATACTTGCACAAAACAATACGATTTGGATCCAGCTAACTATTATACGAGTCCAGGTCTGAGTTGGGACGCTTTATTAAAACATTCAAAACAAACTTTAGATTTGTTTACAGATGTCAATATGCATTTGTTTATAGAAAAGGGTACACGAGGAGGAACGTGCATGGCGAGTAAACGATACGCGAAAGCAAACAACGCGTATTTAGACGACTACGATAAAACGATTCCATCGAGTTACATTACGTACTTGGACGCTAATAATTTATACGGCTATGCCATGAGTCAACCTTTACCGACCGGTAATTTCAAATGGTTATCGCAAAAACAAATTGACAGACTCGAGAGTCAAGGATTTAAAAACAATAAAGGATACATTTTACAAGTTGATTTAGAATATCCCAAAGAATTACACGATTCTCACAACGCGTTTCCACTCGCGCCAGAGTCGTTGATAGTACCGAAAGAATGGATGAGCGACTATCAAAAGAATTTACTAAAAGATAAACCCGCTCCAAACGTTACTAAACTGGTTCCAAATTTATACGACAAGAAAAACTACGTGCTTCATTATCGTAATTTACAATTGTATTTGCAACTCGGCATGAAACTGACTAAAATTCACAAAGTTTTAGAATTTAACGAATCGTGTTGGATGAAATCGTACATTGATTTAAATACACGATTAAGAAAAGATGCGACGAGTGATTTTGAAAAAGATTTGTACAAACTCATGAACAATTCGGTTTTGGAAAACGATGGAAAATGTACGAAATCGCGTTAACGTAAATTTGAAGCGATTAAACGATAAAAAACAAGACAATTTAATTCGTTCACTCATTGCGAAACCAAATTTTGCAGAGGCTAGGATTTTCGATAATGAACTAGTGGCTATTCACATGCATAAAACAAAACTCGTTCTCAACCGCCCGATTTACGTAGGAATGAGTATACTGGATTTATCCAAGGTTCATATGTATGATTTCTATTACAATCATTTAAAAAGCAAGTATAAAAATAATTGTGAGTTGATTTACACGGATACGGATAGCTTATTGTTGGAAATTAAAACGAAAAATGTTTACAAAGATATGAAAAAAGATGTACATTTATACGATTTTAGTAATTACGACAAGAGTCATTTTCTGTTTTCTGAAGAAAACAAAAAAGTAATCGGTAAAATGAAAGACGAGTGTGCGAAAACTGTAATTTCTGAAGTTGTTTGTTTAAGACCCAAAATGTATTCGATACTTTTATCAGACAAAGCTGAAATAAGAAAAGCTAAAGGCGTTAAAAGACAAGTTTTAGAACAAGATATTAAACACGAGCGATATAAACAAGTGTTATCATTTAAAAATACTCTACATCACCCTATGAATTTTATTAGGCATGTAAACCATAGACTATATACAACTCGAATAAATAAAATATCACTATCTCCTCTAGATACAAAGAGACACATTTTAGAAAACGGAATACACACTCTTGCTTACGGTCATCACATGATTGATTAACGTTTAACGATTGGTGGATTCATTGTATCTCTAGGAATAATTTGTATTTCTTCTCTTACAAAACTACGTGTGGGGCCTCCTTCTACATAATACAATATGGGTTGATTCGCAGCTTTCATCGTTTTAGATATTCTATAAATTGTTACACTCCATATAGGATCTGTGGCTCTACGTCTCGTATCTTTTCAGCTTCACCCGGCGCGTATAAATACCGAACTAAACTATTATTGGGAATTCTTTTTTCGTTCTTTACAACAGCTGGTGAGGCTGGATTTTGCTCAACGTTATCTAATTTAATCGCGTCTTTGGGTTTCAAGTTAATCAGTCGCGTCGTCTCGTTGTTTAACGCTTTTACGACTAGAGGTAATCTTTTAACCCATTCTCTATTTCTCGCTTCGGTAGCAATTTCTTGACCGTATTGATGCGAAAATAATCTTTCGCTCAAAGTTCTATTAAATCTCTCAACTATACCCTGAGCTCTGTGATTTCCAACCTCTCCTCGCTGAATTTTTACATTATGCTCGCTCATCAAAGCATTAACGCTGCTCATGAATTCTTTTCCGGGGTCGACTTTTATAATTTTAGGCCAAACCAACGGCGATCGTTTATAAATTTTTTCAAAAGCATCGCTTACTCGCGCGGCTGTTTTATCGATTAAAGGTTGCGCTTCTTTATATCTGCTGGCTTCATCCACGACCGTTAACGCGTACTTGTACGTAATTCTACCGACTTTGTCGTGCGGAAGAAACAACAAGTCTGCTTGATGAACCTCGTTTGGTTTTTCGAGAGTACTATTTGATGAGGTCGGTCTCGGAATATATTTAGGATAGGGTAAATAAATTTGCCACAGCGCTTGCTTTTTTATCCATTGTCGAACAAATTTTACATTTACTTTCGTTTCTTTAGCTAGATTGCTGATTGCATCTTGACCTTTGTAGTATCCTCTCGGACTATAATAAGCGTTGGATAGTTTTCGTTCATCCATTTAATATTTATAAATATTATTCTATTCTCAACATTATTCGGCAGGCATGAGCGAGTTTGGTAAAATTCCTTGTTTAACTAACCACATTTGCGTCGAACCGCTTAATCCAACTACCGCGGTTAGTTTTAACCCGTCTTTTATATCCAATTTTCCTAAATCGGCTGGCTTCATTTTAAATATTTTTTCACCGAGCATGCTGTATAAAATAACTAAAAGAGTCATAACTGAGCTGTGATAAACTGTATCGGCGATCGTTTTCGTATTTATTGGCATTGAAGACATGTTTATAATCGTTAAATATAAAAAAAACCTTTTTATTCCATTTCAAAAACATCGAGTTTCTCTGGCGCGGTGGGTGGTGTAGCGAGTTTAACGGGTTCTCTAGCGGGTTCGTTTTTAAATGTTGGTTCCGAGTTGCTTCTAAACAAGAAATAAGCGATACCTCCAATAGCTATTGCTATATAATAGTAGTAGTAACTCGTTTCATTGCTCATCGAGTTGTTTTCTTTATAACCTTCGCTATCGCGAGACGTTTTAACGCTTTTCGTGGGTTTAGCGAGTTGTAGTTTTTTCTTTTTGTTAATTTCGGCTAGTTTTTTTCCAGCTGCAACTCTGTTTGGGTTTTTTGACCTAGTCGCTGGTTGGGTAATGGTCTTTGGTGTATAAGGTTGAGGTTCCGGTTGCGCAATCTCCTTCGGCACAGTCGTTTGCTCGTTGGTTTCCATCGCTTTTATTATCTACGCAAGATTCTTCTTTTCTTTTTAAATGTTTTGCCGTAATCAGCGAAACGCTGAGCGGAGCGAGAAACATACCGTACTTGTAGTATATTTCACACAACACTGTATTAAGCATGCTATTAATGAACGGATCTTTTTCTAAATCTGAAATTAATTTACCTTCATCATCAATTTGAAATTTATGGCCGTACAAATCAATACGATTTAAACTAAGCCCCAATAGTTTAGCGTATAGCGTTATAATGGTGCTACCTAAAGACTGAGTAATATCGCGACCTAATTTAGTTTCGTATTGCGCGTGTAATGCTTCTCGCTCTTGCTCGCTCAAAGCTTCAATATCGCTAACGCTTAGTTCTTTACCGAAAAACTTGGTTGAGTCTCCTCCTATTACGACTGATAAAAGACGTAGTTTTTGTTTCAACAATAAGCTATCGTCGTTGACGCTAACGTCGTTAACGAGTGGCGTCTGTATATTTTCGTTTAATAGCTTATGTACTTCTTCCATTTATTATACGTACTTATAGAATAATTAATTATATTTATTAAAAAATATAAGAACCAATAATTAGTTTTAGATAACCCATCGACGTTTAAAAGCTCGTTAAGATTTAACATTAGATCTTTTACTCGTTCAGCATCTATACTATTAAATATACCTTTTACTTTTTCAGTATTATCGTTTAATACTTGTACCAACTCGCTTCTTTCTTTCGCGGTATTTACGAGTTGGTTAAGATTATATATAAAATCAGTTACTTGTTCAACATTTACGTTCGTAAATACTCGTTCAACATTCATATTTATAAATATGCTTTATAATATTTATTAAATTACTAAACAACTTGTGGGTAATTACTCTCAACCTAGTGGTAATTGCTGAGTAACCTGTGGTAATTGCTAAACAACCTGTGGTAATTGCTGAGTAACCTGTGGTAATTGCTGAGTAACCTGTGGTAATCGCTGAGTAACCTGTGGTAATTACTAAACAACCTGTGGGTAATTACTCTCAACCTAGTGGTAATTGCTCTTAATGGACTAGTCGCGTATTTCCCAACCGGTAGGCTGATCCGTTTTTAAAATTAATTTACGGTGTTTAACTCGTTTTAATTTTTCATGAATTTCCATTCTCAACTCGCGAGTTGGTATAACATCATTTTCTCTAAGACAATTCTCGTACGAGTCTCTATCTTTACAATAAAATAAACACGTCCATTTGAGTTGTTCTCTAAAATCTTTCAATACGCTATTATATTTTTGCGAAAGAATCCAACAGCTGTGTCGTACGTGTCTACCGCTAAAAGCTAATTGCGTGATCATACATTTATTATTCTCGTCGTATTTTTTATAATGCAACTGTTTATTCGCGCTGCAATCGTCTATAATAAACAACGTTTCTTCCGTTTTGAAAGCGTCGCTATAAATTTGTATAGCCCTATTCAGCGATATGTCGTTTAAATCGTTAACGTGTACGTTATCGTCGTTTAGAACCCATTTTCTATTTTGTACGCATCATTGTTGAAAATGGTAGGGCATAATATAACGATATTTTCAAAATATTTAAAATATTCATTTTGTAATAAATTTAAAACAAATTCAGTTTTTCCGCATCCCGTTTGTCCGCAAATTAACGCGGCGTGTGGATATTTAGGTAACATTTTCTTTTTAATATTAAACGTTTTTTAATAATCACTCTATCGTTGGATGTTTAATAATCGACCGATTCGAAACGCGAGTTTCTAATATTTAGTTGCGCGTCCATGATAATAAAAGTATACATGTTTAGTCCACCCGCACTCTCGGCTTCTTTTTCAATTTGAATGGTAATTCCTTCGGACAAGTTTTGCACTCGTCTTCCGCTTCCGTGTAATACATTATCGGTACTCGTTCTTAAATCTAAAAATAAACCGTATTTATCATGATAATAATTCGCTATTTTGATGTTGGCCAAATCTAGAGCTTTCACAACTCGTATAGCGTGTTGTTTTCTCGAATCACCGAAATATTTTGAAATCTCTTCCCATTGTTGATATCTTTTCATTCCGTGCGCGTAGAGTTGATTGGGAACGCCTTCGATTGTAATACTAACTTTTGTTATTTTTGGATTATAAAACTTGTTGCTTTCTTTCACGTTGGGTTCTTTGAATAGAAACAATATTCCTTTCATACTTTTTGCCGGAGTATTTAAATTTATATTCCACATTGTATCTTTTTTGTTTAACGTAGTTACGCTCTGTCTCAGTACGCGATCAAACAATATACTCGTTCTATCGCTGTATTGATTTCTAATTGTTCTAGCGAGTTCCGGCATATGAACAACCTCAAATTCTAAAGAAATTCCACTTATAACATATTTAGCGTTGTCGTCGGTGCTTTTGATTACGTTACTAAATTTATTAAACACGAGTTCGTAAGTTAATCGATCTCCTATGCCCGACTGATAGTAAGGTTGATGATCAGTCAACAATTCAAAATCGAGTGGAATGTGATATCTATTTTTATACGCGTCTGCGACAGCTTTATCTTTTCCGCCGTTTGCGGTTACATCTTTATCGCTAGCGTCTATTCTTATTTTAGTCACGTTTACATCTTCTATTCCTTGATACGTTAAATGTTCGCGTTGATCTTTGGTTAGCCATTCGTCTTTGTAACAATTGAATACATCCGCATCGTCTAAACTAAATATTTCGTTTCCTTCCATTTTAATTATTATATGTTTTACGATGTATCTACCTATATTTTGTACCAACGTTCTATTTTCATCGTCTGAGCTAACGAGTTCAATGTTGAAAGCTAATCGCGTTGTATTCGGAACGATGACGTCATTCATTCCTAAATTTGGAAAACGAACCGCCAACAATTGATTTTCGTTTATGGTACTCGGATTGTTTGTAATGACGACTTTTTGGCGCATTCCTTTTAAGCCTCGAGGTTCTCTTAGTCTTCTGTATGGATCTAGCACATCTCCGTACGTATTATTAGTCATATTTAACGTTAGTAAATATAATAATTTTTTTATGTTTGTAAAAGAAAATGGTGTCTGTAGCGATGATGGTTGGAGGCGCGGTAATCAACGCGTTAGCGTTTACCGGATCGAATTTTTTATTTAGTAATTTACGTGGTAATGACGCATTGCAAGAACGCAAACGACACGATTTAGCGTTGGAACATCTTTCGAAAGCTAGAGACGAATTTAGTAAAAAGCGTTTAAAATATCTAGATTATTTAAATGAGAAAATACAAAAAGAATCGAGCGCGATAAGAACTTTTAATAACATTAACGAAGCGATGCAAGAATATTCGCGAGTAGCTAACGAAAGAATAAATTTACCTCTCGATTTACGTAAAGAACCGCGATTAGAAGATTTTTACGTTCCTAGCGAAGATCAAAAAACGGGGGAAATTGTATTTATCATTATTGGTATGAGTGTAGTTGGTTACGCGAGTTGGAAACTATTAAAATAAAAGATGTAAAGATATTATAAAATGGAAGAAGGAGGAAAACCATATATAGAATTAGACCCAATGTTTAATCAACCCAAAGATGAATATTTGGATGATGAAATGCGTGATAACAACTTGGGTGATATTCCGATGGAACGAGAAACTTCTTTTAGTACACCGACTTTATCTCAAGAAAATAGATTACGTAAAGATATAGTCGATGATTTTTATGCAAGTATAGGTTTTTTAAACTCTATAAAAGACTATACTAGATTCAAGTATAAACTAAATGAAAATAAAGTGGGTTTACTTTTTTTTATAAAAGGTAATACAGAAATACGATTAACTAATTTAAAAACGGGTGGATTTTTAAAATTAGGTTCGATCAAAGGTTTAACTAGAAGTGATTTAACAGCTTTCGGCCCCCAATCTATTTCTAACATTATAGACACAACAGAAATAGTAATAAAAGAACGAGATGGTCGTAGAAAATTACCATCTATACCTCAACAACGCGTAGAAAAATCAATACAAGTTCAAGAAGCTATCGAAATAGCTCTTTCGAGAGATCAAAACACTCAAACAGAATTAAACATACAATGGCGAGAAGTAATAGCACTTGATAACATTATGGCTACGAGTCGAGGTGAACAATTAAATCTTTTAAGTAAATTAAAAACACTAAACCAAAGAATTTATAATATGAAAGAAGTAATTAGCGACGCTGAAGAAAGAGAGATTGATAAAAAATCAATAAAAAAGTATAGTCAAGAATTGCGAGAGCTGGTGGGTGATAAACGAGTAATCGTAGAGCAAATAGATGCGCATGATTACGTTCTTCGTAGTCAAATTAATAGAATTAAAGAAACGGCTCAAAAAAATGTTAGAAAGGGATATTACGTTAGGAGATAAAATTAAAACTTTATTTAGAGAACAAGGTGTAACGATTATCAGTATATTAACAGCTTTTAGTATGACCATTGCTTTTATCGTCAAATCGATCGGTAATGTTGTAAGTTCTGTTGTTCCAAAACCAACTCCTGCGCCAGAACCAACTCCACAACCCACACCATCACAACCGAGCGGCGTAAAAGAGTGGATACAAAAAACATTAAAAAATTTAGCAAATGTATTATCTAAACTAGGAGCGAAAGCTTTAGCCGCTTTACCGGCTATTATCGGTACGGTTGTAAGTTGGCTATTTAAAACAGCTTCCAACATTGTTGCGTGGACGGCAGAACATTTATGGTTGGTGATAAGCGGAGTCGGAGTATTAGTTTTAGCTTATACTCAGAAAATGTTAAAATAACAATTCATAAATCATAACGGTTACACCGGCTAAAATCGCAAAACCAAGTATTAAAGAATTTTTTTCTTCTTGATGACTAGCATCGCTAACTTCTTTTATCGCATCTTCTAAATAGTCTTGCGCGTGTGCTATTGTAGAAGATGATTCTAAATCTTCTTCTACATGTTTCGTAATTGTTGATTGTACGCTGTCGCTAAGCAAAGGTAAAATAGGAGGAATAGCGGGAGTTGAATTTGTATCTAAATTTGAACCTAAAGATAAACCGCTCGTCGCGATTAATAGATTATTGTTGTATCCCACATAATTGCCTATTTGTAAATTCATATCGCTAGGCATCATGTATAAATTTTCTCCTAGACAAAAGTTTAAACGACTGCGAGCGTATTGTAAAACATCTTGATATCGTTGAATGCTAGTTTGTAAATCAACCGGAGAGTCAATCTCTGCTTCCACTATATTTATAAATTCGCGTTGCGCGTCTAAACCTGTACCACCCGCTAAAAATGAGCTTTTTGCTTGCGCTTGAGCTCCTAAAATCGCGTAAACGTACGTTCTTAACGAGTCGTTTATTCGTTGTGTACCAACATCCGTAAAACCTTTAGCTAGCCCTAAAGATAATATAAATTTTGACCAAGCGAGCTCCGTTGAAGATTGTGAAATGAATGCGATCGTATAGGTCGAAGGATGATCTCCAAAACTCATTTTAGTCGCGGTTTTGTAATAATCGTAATCGGTCACCTCGGTAGAAATAACGTTCAAACTACTTTTATCGTAGTTGTTTCCGGGTACTGCTTTGTAACCGTTATCGTAATAATAAGCCGTTCCTAATCCGTTTGAATTTAAATCGACTCGTTGTTTCCAATTGGAGGCTTGAGAAAGGTGAAATTCTTTACATATGTTTTTGTACGCGCTCACGTCTATATTATTGGCAAACGCGTCGTAAAAATTTTGAAAAGATGCGGGGCAGCTCATTTCTTTGAGCAATCGTCTAATTTGATAATAGACGTGAAATCTAAAAAAACTACGAATCATCGGGTTTAAATGGTTTAAATGTTGATAACTCACGCCGCACCTCGTCGTGGCGCAGTACGTCGCAAAATTTATTTGATTTTGATAAAATTTTAGCGGGTTGGAATACCAATCGTCGACAACGTCGTCGCTTTTAACGCGAGGCAGCTTGTAGTTGTTGAAAACATTATTAAAACGAACGTTAAAAAACTCGTTCTTGTTTACGTAAATGTTTATACTCGTTAAATCACCATCGTTAAAATCGAGAGGCGCTTTAAAATTTCCAGATTGTTTGTACGAATACGTAAAATTACTCTCGAATGCTAATGGAAACGACATTTTATTATATTAAAATATAATAAAATGTATCATACGTTTGAAATTGAAATTGGTAAAGAAGGCGGATCGGTTCAATTAGACAACGTTATCGATAATCGGCGAGATAATCTCTCGATTATATTACACAGCGTAAACATTTGGGTGGGATATTACAACATGCGTAAAAAAGAAAGAATACTAATTCGTACGGTGGGTGAATCGGAAGGAGATGTAAAATTTATCGAAGCGGGCCTTTACAACATTGTCGAAATTATCGAGATTATAACGAAAAATGAGCCTTGGATAACGTCTAGAATCGATAAATCCAAGGGTGAATACACGTTAATATTAGCTCAAGTGAACAAGAGCGTTAAATTTACATCTGGGTTAGCTAATTTATTGGGGTTGCATAGCGAATCTCTAACCGCGGGAGAATACACCAACAAAATTGACGTACAACTTTTTAAATTTTTATACATTCATTGCGATCAAATTTCTACGACCGATAATTATTTCAACGGAAAACCCTGCACAATTTTAAACTCTTTTCCTTTGCGAGACGCGTCGTTTGGTGAAAGCATGTACATGCAATATACAAATCCATTAGCAAAAAAATTACGACTCGGAACTTTTAACGAGTTGAGTTTTCGAGTTAGAGATAGCAAAAGTAGAGATATACATAATCACGGTTTCCCCATTATTTTAAATGTAGAAATAATATAAATGGCGAGTATTTACGGACCGAGTCGTACAACGAGTGAGCGAGTCAACAGTATCGCTAAAGAGAGCGCTAGCGATGAAGCATCGACGAAAGGTGAAATTTACGAACATCACGGATATCTAAACAGAGATGAAATTTTACAGCGATTAGTTTTAATCGAAAAAGTCGGCGTCGTACTAGGATGGCACGAAACGTTTAAACAACCCTTTTTCTTGTTTACGACCGCGCCTACGTATTGTAGCATTTTTACGCAGTTTATAAAAACTAATAGTTTCACTACGCATTCGGCGACGCGCGATTACGCTCCCAACATTTATTATATTCCTTCTCCGCAACGAGATGAGAAATTTCATTTTCTAGAAAATGAAACGCAACATTTAAAATACGAAATGTGTTTTAAAATGCGAAACGTTAGAAAAGTTTTTGTCGAAGCTAGTTTTTTCGGTTCGCTAAATTCAAAAATCTGTTTTAATATAAAAATAGCAAGTTTACCGTCGAATTAAATAATTTTTAATATAAATATGGCGAGCATTTACGGACCCAGTCGTACAACGAGTGAGCGAGTTTTATCTCAAGAACTAAACGGTGGTAGCAACGATGGTAACATTTTTGAAACTAGTGGACATATCAATACGAATGGTTTACAACAAAATATAACCTTGTACAATTTAAACGATATAATAAAAATTATATGGCATACTACTAATCGTCCGAGGATTCATGTTCTTGGTCCAATACTCAGTTCAATGTATGTTAAAATATACTCTGGCTCTTCATACCATGATGAAACTGACCAACAAAACCATGTTTATTATAAAAATAATACAATTATAACGAATGATGTGTTTATATTAGATTTATTAAATCACACAAGTAGTGATTTAATTTATTTCAATGTGAATCCACGGCTTTTAGAATGTGGGATATGTTTTAAATTTAAACAAACCAACTTAAACGCTTTTATACAAGCAACCTTTTTCGGCTCTTTAAATGTTGGAATCTGTTACAATATAAAAGTTGTCACTTAGCCGTCAAATTATATATATATATATTTTTTTCTATTAATAAAACAAATGAGCACACCTATAGAATCGACGAATGTACTTTATCCAAATTTACCATCATCATCAACGAACGTACTTTATCCAAACTTACCACCTTTGACGAATGACGCTAAATCATTTCGATTGCAAAAAATCGACGATATTCAAAAAGAATTACGAATTGAAATAAACGAACGTGAAGCCGTATATAAAAAATATAATAAAATCATAAACGCTTGTAACGTCGCAGAAACTATCGCAGAATTGGATTGTATGGGAGCGGGAGCCATCGGAATAGCCAGTATCGCTACGGTTGTATCGTCGCCGGTAGGATTCGCTTTAGAAGGTTTAGCTTTGGGGTTGGGTAGCGCAGCTTTCGCTATTAGATACGCGAAAAATAAATGTTATAAAAAAGCTAAAAAACACGATGAAATACGAATTTTAGCGTTGAGTAAACTCAACACGATCGAAAACCACGTTAGTAAAGCTATAGAAGACGGTTACATCAACCAAGAAGAATTTGTGCTCGTGTGCGAAGAGCGAGAAAAATATTATAAAATGAAAGAAAAAATCCGTAACGCTGTCGCGAAGAGTGTACCGACGACTATACCAGAGGTTAAAACAAAAGTAAACTCTGATGTTGTAAATGCAGAAAAAAAAATTCTTATAGAAAAACTTTTGAGTTTAAAGTAGCTTTGACGATAAATAAGAGCTATTACGCTTCGTGTCAGCGTAATCAAAAACACGCTTCGCGAGTAGCGGAGCGTGTAAAAACGTTCGATAGACCTCCTCCGTACGCCCCAGCGGCGCAAACGCTGTAATTTATCTTTCTGACAATTCTTTCATCACTAAATTAAACGAACGTCTAGTTTTTCCTCTCGCTACATTTAATATCTTCGTGCATTTCGTACACGAGCCCGCCTTTGCTTTTGTGCCATTTTTACATCTATAACAAGGAAGTGGTACGCTCTTACCTAGCCGAATACGCCATCGATGCATCGGGCAATAGACATCATCGCGAATACTCATTCTACAACACTTGCAGTTTTTACCAACTAAAAGCCATTCACACAAAATCATCGTTCTCTCCATCTTTACTATTAAACAATATAATACTGATTCATTATCTCACTTTTTAAACTACATTAAAGTATTTATGGAAGTGATTTTTGAATATAGGGTCATTTTCATATATTTATTAAAATCTATAGAGGTGATTCCGGGATGTGATAGTTCCACCAACGCCCTCATTAGTTGGAAATGATGAGCGCGTAATTAGCCCATCGCATCTCGTCATTGATGCAATCTTTTTTATAAGAACCTTTTTTTATAGGTTCAGGAATCGTGATGTTTAGATTCATTTCTTCGTTGAGATCTACTATCAATCCAATACCTTCTCGAGTGTATTTTTCTAAGGTTTCACGGTCGTTAAACCTTTTAATAGCGTTAATGTAGTCTTTTTTAATCAATTGCCCTTTTTTTCCAGAGCCGTGTATACGTAGCGGTAGCTCAATATTTTCTACCATTACGCGATCTCGTAATTCCTCGAAATTTAATTCATATAATGGTAATTCTAATAATGGTTTTTGTTTTTGTTGATTTATATACTTTTTAACCGCGTTGTAATAAGAACGTTTATTCACTTTATTCTTGCTGTTTTGCACGAGAATTATTCGACCAATGCGTTGTCGCACAAACTTTTTCAATTCTTTCAATGTCCATTTCGATAAATATTTCGTTGTCTCCATCTTTACTATTAAACAATATAATACTGATTCATTATCTCACTTTTTTTACTCACTTTTTTTTAATCTCACTTTTTAATCTCACTTTTTAATCTCACGTTAAACAACGTTAAACAACGTTAAACAACGTTAAACAACGTTAAACAACGTTAAACAACGTTAAACAACGTTAAAGCACCGGCAGTAGTATGTCAGATAGCGTATTACGTACACTTTATAGAAATATTACTTTTTCTTATCAATTGATAAGAAAAAATGATATTTCTTGTTAATTTTACTTTTTCTTACAATACGATTGTAGCGCTGATAAACAAACGAGCTCTTTTTGTGAGATTAAAATGTACTCGTTTGCTTTAGCGTATTTTAATAAAAATGATTATTCTTACTTAAACTAATATTTTTTAGAAATTCATTTCAAAAAATGATATTTATAAGGAGTGGACGTAATACGCTATCTGACATACTACTCCTGACCACATGTTAAAATTGTTCAATACTAAAAAGTAAATGTGCAGTTCTATATTAAAAACAAATGTTCAAAAGGTAAAATACAAAAAGTAAAATATATGTCTTCAGTGACTTCTGTTACATTCAGCTGCGATGCCGAGAAGACAAGCGCCATGGACTTGGAGTTCCTTTTTCCGACCAGTAGTTTTGTCCCCTTAATCTGAAAAAAATCCTTCAAATCATCAACATTCCAGTGTTCTATAACGTCTAGTGTCAAAGCAGAAGATTCCTCCGAAGACATTTACAAAATTCACTTGAAAAAAACCCGATAAAAATGCTATATTTTTAAATAAGAAATCCATGTTCCACGTTCGCATTGCAATGCCAAAGCACGCATTATACGCGCGTCGCTAGTGGCGACCCGATTGTTTATCTTCGTTGAACCTTGACACGATCCCACCATGCTTTGCGCGCGTGAGATTCCGAAGAGGCTTATACTTTGCAGCCATTTTGCAGCAGCTGGACTCAGCTCGCGTCTGCATACTGTGCAGTAGTCAAGCAGCTTGCTAACTTAGGCATACATACCACGTCTTCAGTAATTTTAATTTTAAATGATTTCTGCTGCAAAATGGCAAGTAGGGGGAAGATTATGCTACAGCTGGCTTTGCAGAAACAACGTAAAGGTAAGGCAATAGCCTACACAGATTCAATGTAAATTAAGTTATATATTATAACTAAGTTATAAGTACTAGTACTAGCCTAGGCCCTGGCCTAGTTAATTATCGTCCATGATCATGTACGTAATTCGCCGCATTCGTGAAATGACGCACTTACCTTTGGCTTAGCATTTCTCGGAAAACTTACAAAACTATGGCGTATTACTGGTTGCATAAACTTATCTACATGTAACTTGTATTGTAAGTCATGCTTGTTACAAAAATAACAATCATAGTGAAATTGTATGATTTACTGGAAAGTTAGCGCTTGTGAAAGTGCAAAAAGCTGTTTAACCAATAATGATTATTGATTTTACTAGATATAAATATTAAGGGATGTACATGACCTCAGTTTTTTTCATGAACATCTGTGATTTTATTGTTCTATGCAGCAGCTGTCAAAAAGCTGTTATGTTGTCTGTGGAAACCAAAATTTCTGAATGCTTTGCATTTGCAATGATTTTTTTAAAGAAATACTGATCCGCAAAATGGACACATTCCTTACAGAAGAAGCGAACGAAGACTACTTAATTCATTGGTGTTTACTTCGTCAGTAATACTTTAGAAAAGTATTGAGAAAATGAAACATTAATATCGTGGTTATGAAAAGAAATCTTTTATTTGACAAAATGCTAACAGCATTTTTATACATTTAAAAGTTTTAAATTACTTTTTGAAAAAGTTTCAACCACCTTCAGTTTTTGGTCTTTCAAGAATATTGATTAAAAGTTTTGAGAGCTCCAAATTATGCCATTTTATTTAAAGAAATTTAAATAAGAGAATCCTTCAATGAAACAAACTGAAACACCAAACTGCTAATTTCATTTGTAACTTACTGTCCAGCTGATGATATAAGTAACCTTATACATGTAGGTGCGTCATTTAGGGTAAATTGAGGATGTGTAAATTGAGAACGTGTACACGCCGGCCACATTGTGGGGTAACGTTAGGTACGCAATCAATAACGTTAGGCCTACGGGGGATTTTGTTAATAATTAATTTCATTTAATTAATAATTGGCCTACACAAGGCCCCTAATTGTTTTTATATTTGATTGTGTTAAGGCCCTAATAACTGGTTCTACGTACATGTATGATAGTTGGAGAGTCATTGGGATTGGCAAATATGTTGTTTATGAACCAGTTGAGTAGACCTGGCCTAGGCTAGTAATGTTAATAGTAGTATATAAGCATAGCAATTTGCAATAATTTCAAATTGGGCAACCATTAGTCAAACCAGGCACCATAATTCATAAAGGTATGGTTGGTTCATAGTAAACAAAAATCATGGGCTAGTTTTGTGCCATTTTTTTGTGCCATTTGTTTTTCTTGTACACCTATCCCCACCCATCACCAAACAAAATACAAATGTTGGCCTAGAATACAAATTACGATTCAGTTAAATCCTCTTTGAAGCATGCCAAAAGTCGTTATAATGACGCTATAGTCCAAGGCCAGTTTTAAATGCAATTTTGGTACCAAATCATGTTCCACAGAAATAACACCTCGTCATAATGTCTTGAGTATAAAGTCAACTGGTGCAGGCGTTAATTCAGCTGTCTCTGAAAGTGTTTGGACAGATCACAATGCAGCCACTATTGCATCACAGTCAGCAGCTTCTCCCAGTCTTGATCTTCCAGCTGCCATGGGTCTTCCACCTGTCATTGATGTACCCTTAGCAAGCTTAGCTGAAACTACATGCTCCAGTGCTGCAGCTACTGCATCTCATGATTCTGACATGGAATCCGGTGACCCTATGGCCAACTGCACCATTCCAGAGACTGCAGCGACTAGCTGTTATAGTTCTTCCATACTAAACCATGCCTTGACGTATGATGTGCCAACAACAACTGGTCATTGTAGTGTGTCATCACCCTTTAATTCACATGGTTCAGAGGTACCATTATCTACAAGCATGATTCTTTCAAAAGATCTGGATGATGATATTGACATGCTGAGTAAAAGTGGGGAGGAGGATGTTCTTATTGGTAAGTTATATATCTATGTTATTGCATTCATTTCGAACATGAAAGACAACAATAATTGTTTGTGTTGCATTTATGCATATACATGTAGGTCATTAATGTTTGTATTTTAATGTATTGTTTTTACAGAAAATATCACCTTATGCCAGTCAACTGAAACGGCAATCAAGGAGCTGATGAACTGCCTGAAAGCGACATTAATCTTGGTAAGGTACAATGTAAATTTGCATTTTCCTAATAAACTTATAATTATGTGAGGTAATGAGACCATTTAAAAGTACACAAGTTCATCCACCCCTATAAGGTCTTTGAATTAATTTCCCTGGTCATAAGAAAACATGTAAATCCTGTAGGTTATGAAAATGTGTCGGTGATGTTTTTAAAGGAATGGGCTTGTTATTTGTATGGAGGATGGGTAAATCATCTTACATGTGCAGCCCATAGTGGTTTTAGAGCACCAAATGACATGAACACTGTTTTTAATGTTTTTATTGATGTGGATACAAAGTGTTTAAGGTGCTTATTTCATAAAATAAAGTTGTATGGTGCTGATGCAAATCTGTGTGGTGATGTATGTCACATCTTAAAATTCCAAGGGAAACACAGAGTTAGTTACCTTTATTACCTGAAAAGGCAGGCTGCATGGTTTTAATTACCATCAATACTCACTTGCGTTCAGTAATCATAAATAAGCACAGGGCTTAAAAAAGACAGGGGATTAAATAGTTTCGAATTTCGACAAAAGTGTTAATGACAAATAACAGATGTCTTGAGAACTATATGTATGAATACTTACACTTTGATTTAACTTTTACAGCTGAAACAGGCACAGCTTCATCTCCTGCTCATTTACAGTTGGCAGCTTCCTGTGCTAGATGTACTCCTGTTAGATGCACATATATATTGCCCAAACCTGCCAATTCCACTCTGAATCTTCCAGCTGCCATGGGTCTTCCACCTGTCATTGATGTACCCTTAGCAAGCTTAGCTGAAACTACATGCTCCAGTGCTACTGCATCTCATGATTCTGACATGGAATCCGGTGACCCTATGGCCAACTGCACCATTCCAGAGACTGCAGCGACTAGCTGTTATAGTTCTTCCATACAATACCATGCCTTGACGTATGATGTGCCAACAACAACTGGTCATTGTAGTGTGTCATTACCCTTTAATTCACATGGTTCAGAGGTACCATTATCTACAAGCATGATTCTTTCAAAAGATCTGGATGATGATATTGACATGCTGAGTGAAAGTGGGGAGGAGGATGCTGTTATTGGTAAGTTATCTGTTATTTCGGTTGTTGTTCTTTGTTCATATTTATTGTTTTCGTTTATTAAAAGGTTCACTTTTGTGGCTTCTAAAGTCAATACATTGTATATAAAATAAGTATAAAATAAATATATCGGTTGCTTCCATGTTCATCCTATTGTATAGGTCCAGATATTCCGATGTTCCTTTCCGCTGAAACAGATATCCAACAGCTTTTGAGGACCGGTATGGCAGGTGACATTAATGAACGTAAGCTCAAAGTGCATTGTTTTTTATCTTGACCCTCTGTGGTAGTCTAGCCAGCTCACGATTTGACAATTATTTTCAGAACCATTAATTATGTTTGTAGCTAGTTCATGAATGATGTTACCAGTTAAAGTATTTCTGAACTACCTGTTTTGTTAATTTTACTTTTTATTATATTGTGCAGATGTTGATTATGATGGACAGCAGCTGCAGCAGCAAGAGCAACAAGAGCAGCAAGAACAAGACGTTCCTGTCATGCCAGTCGTTCCTGTCATACCAGGTTTGACAAATACTACATTTAAACATTCTCATCACGCTTTCAATCTTGGCATTGATTCTAACCTTCAAACCGCTGTGGCAAACTAGCCTTCTCACGTGTAAAACCATAGCTAATTGTAAAATTTTATTTTGAGATAATTATATGATGTTGGTACAGCACACATCCTGTACAGTGTGAGATTTCCTTGGGATATCTGACAGCTTTGATAAAAAATGTGCTTGCCCAAATAAAATAAAAGAAATACAGTCAGCTGAATAAAAATTTGCTATGATTCTTAATAATGCGAAAAGATGATACCCTATGATACAAATCATTTGGTAATTTTTCACCCATCCCATCTAATGATCTTGAGTATTTCAAAATAGTGCGCATTACATACAGAAAGGAAATTAATTATTGAATTGCACATAATACATGTACGTTTGATTTATCAACAGCCAAAAAATGTCGCAGATGAACTGCAAGATCAAAAAATGATGCAAATCGGCATAAACATCCAATGCTTCCCCCTTGTACCAGTAAGTGTAGGAGGGAATGCACTAAACACATTTCAAAGGCTCAACGAGAATCAGTGTGGAGCCACTACTGGGAGATGGAATACGACAGACAGCGAGACTGGATTGTACAAAATGTTGAACAAAAGCCAAAACTTTCCAAGACAAATTTGGCACAAAGATCACGCCGTTCTAATACCATCATTTGGAACCTTGGATCGAACATCGTGTGCAAGACCTTTTTCCTGCATACCCTTGGATACAGGAATGACAAGATGGTTTTCTCAGCTTTTATGCCACATCAAAAAGATGGTAATATCGTTGTAGGAACATATGGCGATAAACGTGGGTGCCATGAGCCTCATAACAAACTCTCTGCTGAGTATCGGGATACAGTTGTAAGGCACATTGAATCTTTAGGCCACAGATTTCCACTACAAACGGGAACATGCACCGAATCGCAGATACCTTCCATCAGAATTGTGTGTCTCATTGATGTACAACAACTTCAGTGAAAGTGTGGAGCATGTGTGTTCATATACATACTACCTTCAAATATTTCAGTCACTCAACATTTCATTCACAACACCCACTAATGACTTATGTAAGAAATGTTTCGTTCATGATAAGTCACACCCCGAAGATGCACATGAGTGTTCTACATGCGAGTGTTCAGAATGTTTAGTTTATCCCAGTCACAGGCTACATGCTGCACAGGCAAGATCAGCCTTACATGATGATATGCAGAGGATGACTACAGATGAGAAGTTGCTAGTTGCAACTGTCGATTTGCAGAAAGCTATAACAATTCCCAAGGTTCCCACGAAAGACCACTTCTTTTCACGCAAATTGGTTGTCTTCAATGAAACTTTTGCAACCCCAGGTAAATATGGGCAAACAACATGCGTTCTTTGGCACGAGGCCGAAGCTGGCCGAAGTGCAAGCAACATTTGCAGCTCCTTTGTTGAGTTTATTCGGAAACATAGAGACAAGGAGGAAATAATTCTCTATGCAGACAATTGCTGCTCACAGAATAAGAACTGGACATTGTTGTCAGCATTGCCAAGGGTGGTGAACAGCCCATCTGTTGCTACTCAAAACATAACAGTGAAGTACCTTGAGCCAGGACACACTTTTATGGCAGCAGATTCAGTCCATGGAAACATCGGCTCAAAGATGAACAGCCAGACGTACATACATGACTTCACAGACATAGTGGAACTCATCAGTTCCTCTCGCAAGAACATAAAGTGTGTGATAATGGATCATACCTCAATGATTCTGTTCAAAAACCAAGCAAAGAAAGTGAACGTGGTATTGAAGGATGTCAAGGTGGTAAAGTTCTGTCGTGGGTCTCTTAACATGTTCATTAAGACATGCCATAATGCAAACACCTACAAGGAGGTAAGTATCCTGAAAAGAGCTGAAGTCAGAGAGATAGAGTCCAAAATGGCCGCAAATCAAAACACAGTCAACTGCCTACCACGAATGGAAAAGCCTAGAGGTATACCACCAATTAAGAAGACAGAATTACTGAAACTTGCTGTCGCAATGCCACCCCACAAGAAGGCATTCTATCAGAACCTTGTTGTTACTGAAGGTATCAATGATCTTGAAGTAGAGGTCTAATGTGGTGTGTAAGTGCCTGAGGTGACGAGTTCTTACAGGTGACAGACCCGAGTTGTTACATTTCTTAAAGCCCTACCTCGAATTGGGAAGGATGTGATTTCGTGGTTGACGAGTTAGTTGTTAAAATCCTACTTATTAAAAAATTATAATTGATATAAAACATTTCTGGATGTTTTCCCGGCCTGAAATGTTCACATATGAGAGAATGATACGACACGTAAACGTTTAAGGGTTGTATGTGTTGATTTGTATTCTAAATTTATGTTACACTAAAACGTTACAATCTTTCTCAGAGGCAAACTGCTCCAGTTTGCCTTTGCCTCTGAGAAAGATCGTGTCAGTCTAAACGTCAGGCCCTTCTAACTTATAAGTATCATACATTTCAGGTCAATATAGTTGGAAGCAGTTTGCAACAGCCTATTATTTTAATTGCCAATATTTTTGTTGTCATACGCAATTCAGGGAGTAATATAAAATCCGCATTAAAATTACATTACTAATGTAAATGAATTGTGTTTAAATATTTGAATGGTCACAAATTAATTTAACCGAACTACATTATTATTGAAGAAAAAACATGAATTTTCAGTGTTGTTAATTGCCTTACAATAAATCTTCGAGTATTATAATGAAGTTTCAGTTATATAACAGAAATGATTTGGTTAGAACCGTTTACTGAATTCAATATTGAAATATATTATTTTTGTCTGCAATGGTAAACGAATGTGTCATGATATTACAGGGTATACTTTATTGAAGATTGTTTGCAATATGAACTGCATTTACCAACCCAGTGTTTGTAATTACTTTGCAATTATTTATGCTGAGGGGAATGCTTTCAATAGAGATCTCTAAATTTTGTGCTAAATAAGAATTCATTTAAATTTTGACCTGGTATCAATATGATTGTTCCAAGGGAAAAACATTTTGAATGATATTATTTGTATCGGGTTGCATTTTTAATTTTAAACTGGAATAAACTTTAAACAATTTATTATTACACATGTATTATTATTATTTTGTTTTATCTCTTTTAAATTTTTTTTGGCGGGGGGGGGGGGGAGGGGGTGGGAGGGTTGTAGGGTTGTAGGGTGACTGGTTGTGGATGTGCCAATTCAACTTTTAATGCAATTTAATTTTATGCAAATGTTCTGGACAGGTTTGTGTGTTCCGAATTGGCAATACAATTTTAATTTAATTTAAATATTAATTGTAATTAATCTCGTTTTCAAGTTAAATTACACAATAATTGTTAATTATATGATATTAATGTTTTAATGTTTAATGTTTTTTGGCCTGGTGTGATTGTGACAAGGGAGCGAGAATGGTTTCAGGACTAAGTTCACTACTAACCGTAGTGGATATTTGTAGGGACTGGTTGGGATTGTGCCAAGTAAAGTTTAATGCAATATTCTATAAACGTTTCTTCAAAAATTTACATGCAATAAAATTTGAATTCACCATAAAAATTAATTGTATTTAGACTCATTTCTTGTGTTATGGTAAAATGATATCAAAAACATACGCCCTTTTCCCGTTTCAATTCAGTTATTATAACGAGTTAAATGAAGATACACCTTTTTACCATATTACTTCTAATTCATTTTCAGACTAACATTAGATACATCCTTCTGTTATGAAAACATTGCTTTTTGGCTTGATGATATTTCATGGTAAAAAGGCTCAACTTTTTTAAAATCCATATCATTAAAAAACTAGAAATCACAAGGAAATAATTTTTTGTCTCACATTAAACAAAAACATTTACAAGCCAAGGTAGAAAAATATTTTGCTTTCGAATGTAAAATGAAAAAAATGTAAGACCTTGAACTTTCAAATGGGTTTTTCTCAAAACATGTTTTTTCAAGTTACACCCTTTTGCCATGAGGGGGCCGCGTGGTAGTCAACGGCATGCCGATTCCCGGCACCTTTTAGAGCCCACGGGATCGAAGCGTATCACAACAAAGGCTCTTTTTAGAGCCCGTGGGATCGAAAGGGTTAAGTTCTTAAGCCATGGGTATGAGATATTTCTCAAATTTGCCTAGAAGATTGCAGGCCAAAGAAATATTTAAAAAAAATATAAAATAATAATATATAAATAAAAATAAAGAAATTAATTAATTAATAAAAAATAATAAATAAATTAATAAATAAATAAATAAAAATAAATAATAGAGAATTAGCTGTTGCAAATTGCTTACTACCCTAAATGACCTGTAGTATAGTATAAATGCAACAATTGTTATTGGCCTTACGTTTTGAACCTAGCAGGTTCTTTCTCAAAGGCAAACTGAATAAATAAATAATTAATTAATAAATAAATAAAAATATTTAAAAAAACTAAATAAAAAAATCTTAAGGGAAAGGTGAAAGAATGACTTGATAATATTGCAAAAAGGCACAAATCTGTTAAAATGTTTGACATTGTAATAAAAAATCGAGAATCTTGATAGCGATACAAAAGACGTTTTAAAAAAGATAGGCCTTAATGACTTTGCCAAACTTGCCAAGGGCGCATTTGAATACTCTTAAGATGAACTTGATTGCCCATAAACGAAAGCGAAAAAAAAAACTTCTTCGAAATCCATTGCGCATCAACGATTGTTAATTTGACTGCATCAATCGCGAAAAGATGCGAAACATTTAATTTCAGGATGAGTTATTTTAAGTCGTGTATGCCTAAAAATGAAATAGAACTAACTAAACGCAGTTGTGAATGACAGGAACGAACTACTGACTGCTCGGAAATAATTTTGAACGCATTAATATAAAAACAAATAATTTAATCGGATCAGTGAAAACGATGTGAATTTGAATGTTGTTTAACGAAAATTAACAAAGTTTTGAAATTGGCCGAGAAAACCTTTAATAAAATAAAAATTATAAAACGCAAATTTCAAATCGCCACAAACCACATTTGGGAATAATTTTAAATAGTTTTAGAAAGTCACCGATTATTGTTATACCATGCTAAACTATACAATTAGGATATTGTAGGAAGTTAAGGATGATGCCAAGAAGAGCACAGTTTAAAAATTGCTTGTAGTTTGTTTCAAAAATAATATATTAATACATGTTTTATTTTGCAGCTTCCATACGAGGATAACATGCTGAATAAGAATCTGCGTGATGACACCTTGTCATCATTGAGCATAAATCCCTGCGACGCGCCATGACACTTATACGAACAGCGCGGTTGCATCGCGCTTAATTTTTCAGTAGGTGTGAAGGGGCGCTACAACTTCTGTTGCGTTGAACACTACCAACTCCCAATGGTTTTAACAGATGGCTAGAGGTCCTCTAGATCCTAGACAACAATTTGAAGCAAACAAAAATGTAAGGGCCCTTTAGGTTGATGTTTATTTTAGTTCTGATAACGCTTTTTTCCCCTACCCCAAATCGACATAAAATATACCCTATTATGTGTACCCATAGCAGTTATAGGAATAAACATCTCTCATACTCTGGCTGATGGCTCCAGCTTGTCTGGAATGATCTGGCACACCATAGTGGGTAACTGATAGCCTTTGATAAGCCGCTTAGCAGCGGAACTCAATGACCTTGTGTTGACAGATGGGATTAGGATTTGTACACGGTCCTATGGGACCATGCTTTTGCAGTAGGATTTTTTGGGTCAATGGTTCAAAGCAGGCTAATGGGAATTAACCATGCTATTTGGGTATACTTCAACAGTGAACTTACGGAATTTGAGAAATTTTGGGTAACAATCAACGGAGTAATTACATTTTGTTTACAAAACTTCTGACAAAAACAGCTCCACGGCACTATAGAGGGTTTAAATTAAATACAGATGATTTATCAAATATATGAAGTTTTGTGAGTCAAAGCTACAGAAACTCACAAACTTTAATATTTAGAATAACTAAATTTAATTTTTTTATATTCTTAACGACGGGGAAGGTTTTGGTGTGTGAGAATCATCGATGATTTTGAATTTATCAATATTTATCAATATAAACATTTTGTTCAGTGAATCAAAGGTATATCCACTCACAAACTTTAATATTTAGGATAACCAGCTGTTCATATTTCTAGTACGAATCAGCTGTTAATATTTCTAGAACGAATCATCATAAAGGCAAGGTTAGGGTGGGGAACGTTTAGTGTAAACTTTAATGTATGTTGAATAAAAGCTACAGAAACCATTGATTTAATTTTGCCCTACACCGAAACCAATCCTGAATTAAGTTGGCATAGTGACCATTGCGGTATTGGTCACTTTGCCAAATTACAAAAATAGCTAGTTGGAGCATTCATCATTTGAATGCATGGTCTATCTCTAAAACTATAGGAATACATGCACGTGGATTAGATACAATGGTAGGTCTCTTCCTGAATGTACTAATGGGCGGGAAAACTTAAAATTGAAAACAGTCGGATTGGTCACTATGGCAAATTAGGGACGAATTGACTCCCCGCACCGTATTTAAACAATTTCTTTTAGTTAAATTAAACTGCGTAAAGTGTTGTCACTGACCAAACTCTTATATGGTTGATTCAACATTTTAGTTTAATAGTGTGGGAACAAAAATTTGAAAACATCCTTACTCAATTAATAAGGTCTGTAAAGAAATAAGCAGAAGAGAATTGAGCGGTTATGGGAGGGTGTGGAGGAGTGGAGATGGGTGAGAATAGGGGCAGAGAGAGGGTCTGATGGGTTGGCGTGACTGTGAAATATATTAAAACTTCACAATAAATAAAACAATAACCCACAAACTGGGAATGACAGTGGTTTGCATATATGTGTCATCCTATTGTGTATATAAAAGGGATTTGAGCAGAGAAAGAACTTGTTTCTATGATTAAATTTGTTAATACAAAGTTATTTCAGACCTGTAATAATTGCTATCTGATTCCTAAGACATACAAATCATCTTATGGGCGAGGGAAAGTTTACAGTGTGAGGAATATTGATGATTGTTAATGAATCGATATTGTAAAATACAATATGGGTGTGCATCTAGATATACAACGCCGGCTATAATTCTCAATTTCAGATAAATAGTTACACAAAGTTGAGACTACTAGGGTCAGATGTGGTATTTTGCGTCCCTCCCCATCCCAACTTTTAAAACCGTTCGATCTCCACGATCTCCATCAGGCAAACAAACGATGCAAAGTTAAACTTCATGACGTTGGAAGGCTCGTTTTGGGGCTTCTTCCACTTTTCAAAGCCCGCCCTCAATGTTGGACCAAAGATAGGTCCAAGGTATCAAAGGATATTGACCTTTTCTGAACCCCGATGCAATATATCATGCTTTTACCAAAAAGTGTATAATGTGTCCATATAGAATCCTTAGCAGCTGGAGTAATACGGTTAATGACACAACATAATAAGCTGAAATTGTTACAGGTTAATTAATGTATGTCATGTTTCAAAGAGTGTATAAGCATACTCGTATACAGAAGCAGGTTTGCCAATATTGCCAGCATTGTACCTTCCCTTAAAAAAACAAGATTTTCGAATTAAAATGTGAAACTTAGTTGGTTTAAAGAGGATGACGGTATCAATCTTCCTAAGAAAATAATTTTGTCTGGGGTGATGTCACTTTTAAGAAAAGTGAAATAATTTCTATTTAAAATTTAGGACTGAATACTCTTTCTTAAATTTCGCGTTAGAATGAATAGCGAATATCTGAATGTATTAGAATGAGTAGAGAATATCTGAATGTATTTTAACTATTTTCTGTTTATATTTACTGTTTATTTTTAAATGTATATCTTGATTAAAAGAGTATTTCCAACATTACTAGTGTTGTATACCTTCCTTTAAGCAGTCACAAACTATTTTATTTCTGATCTTGGCAATTTAGTCTGTTTTTTGACATTATTTATCTGTTCGTTTGAGTTGTGAGTTGTAAATTTACCCTCAAAAATGTTTTCCCCAATCTGAAAATCCTGGCTACGTCACTGTGAATAAATTAATTGATGACGTAGCGTGATAAATTCATTACCGGTGTTCTAATGTTACCCAAGGGTTGTTAAACATGCTTCGGTCAATCGTTTTGAAAATTATCTCATTTGTACACTGTAAAAAAATGCTGTACTTTTGGCAGTATTTTATATATTTACAGTAGTGTATTGTATATTTATTTTACAGTACCTTACTGTAAACAATTCTTGCATTAACCGAAAAAATGCAAACATTATACATTGAGGTATTATACTGTAAAATGTATTACAGTATCGTACTGTAATTACGTCATACATTGTCGACCAATGGCAATGCTGCAGGCACTGACACGCCCGCAATTTTCGCGCTCAAAAAAGTTGACCCGACGCCATTTTGTTTCTTCAGTTTGATGTACTTGTTGTCGGCAGCAGTGACAAATCCCTGCATTTGTACATTTTGGTACTATTACGGTATTACTCTTATTTTGTCTGTACAATCTGATAATTTACTGTTCGTTATAACTTACTGACTGACACTCGTAATTAGGTGTTCGGGTATGTACCCGAAACACCTATTGTTTTTGTTCGGTTTTTTAGGTGTTCGGGTATATGCCCGAAACACCTATTGTTTTTGTTCGGTTTTTAGGTGTTCGGGTATATGCCCGAAACACCTATTGTTTTTGTGGGGGTTATTTTTTTTTTTAGGTGTTCGGGTATATGCCCGAAACACCTCTTGTTTTTTGTTCGGTTTTTTAGGTGTTCGGGTATGTACCCGAAACACCTATTGTTTTTGTTCGTTTTTTTTTATTTTATTTTATTTTTTTACTTCTTCTTCTTCTTCTTCTTCTTCTTCTTCTTCTTCTTCTTCTTCTTCTCCCCCGTCTTGTCCGCAAACAAAAACATACTTGCAAACTTCACATGAACTTGAAACTTGGCATGTACTTAGAACTTAACAAGTAGATGAAACTCCAGTTGTTAGTGACCCCGATTTGACCTTACTTCCTGTCCAAACCGGAAGTCAAATTTTAATATTTAAAAAAATCATATCTCAACAACCACAACAGGTAAATGGACATTTTTGCACTATTGTATAGATTGTTAATTGTCGAAAAATATTTACAAAAACATGACCCCAATTTGACCTTACTTCCTGTCCAAACCGGAAGTTAAAATTTAACATTTAAAAAAAATCATATCTCAACAACCACAAGAGGTAAATTCACAATTTTTGTACCATTGTACAGATCGTTACTTAATAAAAAAGTATTTACAAAAAGGTGACCCTAATTTGACCTTACTTCCTGTCGAAACCGGAAGTCAAAGTTTAATATTAAAAAAAAATAATATCTCAACAACCACAAGAGGTAAATTCACAATTTTTGTACCATTATACAGATTGTTAATTGTCGAAAAATATTTACACAAAGGTACCCCAATTTGACCTTATTTCCTGTCCAAACCGGAAGTCAAAGTTTAACATAAAAAAAAATCATATCTCAACAACCACAAGAGGTAAATTCACAATTTTTGTACCATTGTACAGATCGTTAATTGTCGAAAAATATTTCCAAAAAGGTGACCCCAATTTGACCTTACTTCCTGTCCAAACCGGAAGTCAAAGTTTAATATTTAAATAAAATCATATCTCAACAAACACAAGAGGTAAATTCACAATTTTTGTACCATTGTACAGATCGTTAATTGTCAAAAAATATTTCCAAAAAGGTGACCCCAATTTGACCTTACTTCCTGTCCAAACCGGAAGTCAAAGTTTAATATTTAAAAAAATAATATCTCAACAACCACAAGAGGTAAATTCACAATTTTTGTACCATTGTACAGATCGTTAATTGTCAAAAAATATTTACAAAAAGGTGACCCCAATTTGACCTTACTTCCTGTCCAAACCGGAAGTCAAAGTTTAATATTTAAAAAAAATAATATCTCAACAACTACAAAAGGTAAATTCACAATTTTTGTACCATTATACAGATTGTTAATTGTCGAAAAATATTTACACAAAGGTGACCCCAATTTGACCTTACTTCCTGTCCAAACCGGAAGTCAAAGTTTAACATTTAAAAATCATATCTCAACAAGCACAAGAGGTAAATTCACAATTTTGTACCATTGTACAGATCGTTAATTGTCGAAAAATATTTACAAAAAGGTGACCCCAATTTGACCTTACTTCCTGTCCAAACCGGAAGTCAAAATTTAATATTTAAAAAAATCATATCTCAACAACCACAGGAGGTAAATTGACATTTGTTGCACCATTGTATAGATTGTTAATTGTTGAAAAATATTTACAAAACGGTGACCCCAATTTGACCTAACTTCCTGTCCAAACCGGAAGTCAAAATTTAATATTTAAAAACAATCATATCTCAACAACCACAAGAGGTAAATGCACAATCTTTGCACTATTGTACAGTTCGTTATTTGTCAAAACAATTTTACACAAAGATGACCCCAATTTGACCTTACTTCCTGTGCAAACCGGAAGTCAAAGTTTAATATTTAAAAACAATCGTATCTCAACAACCACAAGAGGTAAATTCACAATCTTTGCACTATTGTACAGATCGTTATTTGTCAAAACAATTTTACAAAAGATGACCCCAATTTGACCTTACTTCCTGTCCACACCGGAAGTCAAAGTTTAATATAAAAAAATCATATCTCAACAACCACAAGAGGTAAATTGACAATTTTTGTACCATATTGTACTTAATTGTCAAAAAATATTTATACCCCAATTTGACCTTACTTCCTGTCCAAACCGGAAGTGAAAGTTTAATATTTAAAAAAAATCATATCTCAACAACCACAGGAGGTAAATTGACATTTTTGTACCATTGTACAGATTGTTCATTGTCAAAAGTATTTACACAAAGGTGACCCCAATTTGACCTTACTTCCTGTCCAAACCGGAAGTCAAAGTTTAATATTAAAATAATTTCTAAATTCAGTATTGTATTGTATTCACATAAACTTCCCGCGAGAACTTCAACAGACGTTACCATTTGACTTGTCCAACACTTCGAATTGATGACGTAACCATTTTAACTTCAACCGAACACCATGTTTTTGTTGTGACAAAAACTTATATCTAGTTTTACTTCTTCTTCTTCTTCTTCTTTTTCTTCTACTTCTTCTTCTTCTTCTTCTTCTTCTCCCCCATCTTGTCCGCAAACAAAAACATACTTGCAAACTTCACATGAACTTGAAACTTGGCATGTACTTAGAACTTAACAAGTAGATGAAACTCCAGTTGTTAGTGACCCCGATTTGACCTTACTTCCTATCCAAACCGGAAGTCAAAGTTTAATATTTAAAAAAATCATATCTCAACAACCACAACAGGTAAATGGAAATGTTTGCACTATTGTATAGATTGTTAATTGTCGAAAAATATTTACAAAAACATGACCCCAATTTGACCTTACTTCCTGTCCAAACCGGAAGTTAAAGTTTAATATTTTAAAAAAATCATATCTCAACAACCACAAGAGGTAAATTCACAATTTTTGTACCATTGTACAGATCGTTAATTGTCGAAAAATACTTCCAAAAAGGTGACCCCAATTTGACCTTACTTCCTGTCCAAACCGGAAGTCAAAGTTTAATATTTAAATAAAATCATATCTCAACAACCACAAGAGGTAAATTCACAATTTTTGTACCATTGTACAGATCGTTAATTGTCAAAAATTATTTCCAAAACGGTGACCCCAATTTGACCTTACTTCCTGTCCAAACCGGAAGTCAAAGTATAATATTTTCAAAAAATCATATCTCAACAACCACAAGAGTTAAATTCACAAATTTTGTACCATTATACAGATCGTTAATTGTCCAAAAATATTTATACCCCAATTTGACCTTACTTCCTGTCCAAACCGGAAGTGAAAGTTTAATATTTAAAAAAATCATATCTCAACAACCACAGGAGGTAAATTGACATTTTTGTACCATTGTACAGATTGTTAATTGTCAAAAGTATTTACACAAAGGTGACCCCAATTTGACCGTACTTCCTGTCCAAACCGGAAGTCAAAGTTTAATATTAAAATAATTTCTAAATTCAGTATTGTATTGTATTTACATAAACTTCTCGCGAGAACTTTAACAGACGTTAACATTTGACTTCTCCAACACTTCGAATTGATGACGTAACCATTTTAACTTCAACCGAACACCTTGTTTTTGTTGTGACAAAAACTTATATCTAGTTTTTTTTTTTTTTTTAGGTGTTCGGGTATATGCCCGAAACACCTCTTGTTTTTGTTCGGTTTTTTATTTTTATTTTATTTTTTATTTTTTTACTTCTTCTTCTTCTTCTTCTTCTTCTTCTCCCCATCTTGTCCGCAAATAAAAACATACTTCCCAAGTTTAAAAAACCCTTCAAACTTCACACATAGTTAGACCTTAACTTGTAGATGAAACTTAGTGACGTCATGATAATCAGGAAACCGCAACAGTGACGTCATGATGACGTCAAGCCAACATACATAATGACCAACATTCGTGAGTTAGAAATGCTAACTATAGAGGGCGCTATACTGTTTTAGTGGTCTTTACACAAAAATAGATTGTCTACAAAAAACACATACTTGCAAACTTCACATGAACTTGAAACTTGGCATGTACTTAGAACTTAACAAGTAGATGAAACACGAGTTGTGAGTGACCCCAATTTGACCTTACTTCCTGTCCAAACCGGAAGTCAAAGTTTAATATTTAAAAAAATCATATCTCAACAACCACAAGAGGTAAACTCAAAATGTTTGTATCATTGTACAGATTGGTAATTGTCAAAATATATTTACACAAAAAGGTGACCCTAATTTGACCTTACTTCCTGTCCAAACCCGAAGTCAAAATTTAATAATTTAAAAAAATTATATCTCAACAACCAGAAGAGGTAAATTCACAATTTTGTACTATTGTACAGATCGTTAATTGTCAAAAAATATTTACCAAACGATGACCCCAATTTGACCTTACTTCCTGTCCAAACCGGAAGTCAAATTTTACTATTTAAAAAAATCATATCTCAACAACCAGAAGAGGTAAATTCACAATTTTTCTACCATTGTACAGATCGTTAATTGTCAAAAAATATTTACAAAACGGTGACCCCAATTTGACCTAACTTCCTGTCCAAACCGGAAGTCAAAATTTAATATTTAAAAACAATCATATCTCAACAACCACAACAGGTAAATGCACAATCTTTGCACTATTGTACAGTTCGTTATTTGTCAAAACAATTTTACACAAAGATGACCCCATTTGACCTTACTTCCTGTGCAAACCGGAAGTCAAAGTTTAATATTTAAAACAATCGTATCTCAACAACCACAAGAGGTAAATTCACAATCTTTGCACTATTGTACAGATCGTTATTTGTCAAAACAATTTTACAAAGATGACCCCACTTGACCTTACTTCCTGTCCACACCCGAAGTCAAAGTTTAATATAAAAAAATCATATCTCAACAACCACAAGAGGTAAATTGACAATTTTTGTACCATATTGTACTTAATTGTCAAAAAATATTTATACCCCAATTTGACCTTACTTCCTGTCCAAACCGGAAGTGAAAGTTTAATATTTAAAAAAAATCATATCTCAACAACCACAGGAGGTAAATTGACATTTTTGTACCATTGTACAGATTGTTCATTGTCAAAAGTATTTACACAAAGGTGACCCCAATTTGACCTTACTTCCTGTCCAAACCGGAAGTCAAAGTTTAATATTAAAATAATTTCTAAATTCAGTATTGTATTGTATTCACATAAACTTCCCGCGAGAACTTCAACAGACGTTACCATTTGACTTGTCCAACACTTCGAATTGATGACGTAACCATTTTAACTTCAACCGAACACCATGTTTTTGTTGTGACAAAAACTTATATCTAGTTTTACTTCTTCTTCTTCTTCTTCTTTTTCTTCTACTTCTTCTTCTTCTTCTTCTTCTCCCCCATCTTGTCCGCAAACAAAAACATACTTGCAAACTTCACATGAACTTGAAACTTGGCATGTACTTAGAACTTAACAAGTAGATGAAACTCCAGTTGTTAGTGACCCCGATTTGACCTTACTTCCTGTCCAAACCGGAAGTCAAAGTTTAATATTTAAAAAAATCATATCTCAACAACCACAACAGGTAAATGGAAATGTTTGCACTATTGTATAGATTGTTAATTGTCGAAAAATATTTACAAAAACATGACCCCAATTTGACCTTACTTCCTGTCCAAACCGGAAGTTAAAGTTTAATATTTAAAAACAATAATATCTCAACAACCACAAGAGTTAAATTCACAAATTTTGTACCATTATACAGATCGTTAATTGTCCAAAAATATTTATACCCCAATTTGACCTTACTTCCTGTCCAAACCGGAAGTGAAAGTTTAATATTTAAAAAAATCATATCTCAACAACCACAGGAGGTAAATTGACATTTTGTACCATTGTACAGATTGTTAATTGTCAAAAGTATTTACACAAAGGTGACCCCAATTTGACCTTACTTCCTGTCCAAACCGGAAGTCAAAGTTTAATATTAAAATAATTTCTAAATTCAGTATTGTATTGTATTTACATAAACTTCTCGCGAGAACTTTAACAGACGTTAACATTTGACTTCTCCAACACTTCGAATTGATGACGTAACCATTTTAACTTCAACCGAACACCTTGTTTTTGTTGTGACAAAAACTTATATCTAGTTATTTTTTTTATTTTTTTTTAGGTGTTCGGGTATATGCCCGAAACACCTCTTGTTTTTGTTCGGTTTTTTATTTGTATTTGTATTTTTTTTTTACTTCTTCTTCTTCTTCCCCCATCTTGTCCGCAAATAAAAACATACTTCCCAAGTTTAAAAAACCTTCAAACTTCACACATAGTTAGACCTTAACTTGTAGATGAAACTTAGTGACGTCATGATAATCAGGAAACCGCAACAGTGACGTCATGATGACGTCAAGCCAACATACATAATGACCAACATTCGTGAGTTAGAAATGCTAACTATAGAGGGCGCTATACTGTTTTAGTGGTCTTTACACAAAAATAGATTGTCTACAAAAAACACATACTTGCAAACTTCACATGAACTTGAAACTTGGCATGTACTTAGAACTTAACAAGTAGATGAAACACGAGTTGTGAGTGACCCCACTTGACCTTACTTCCTGTCCAAACCGGAAGTCAAAGTTTAATATTAAAAAATCATATCTCAACAACCACAAGAGGTAAACTCAAAATGTTTGTATCATTGTACAGATTGGTAATTGTCAAAAATATTTACAAAGGTGACCCCAATTTGACCTTACTTCCTGTCCAAACCGAGTCAAAGTTTAATAATTTAAAAAAATTATATCTCAACAACCAGAAGAGGTAAATTCACAATTTTTGTACTATTGTACAGATCATTAATTGTCAAAAAATATTTACCAAACGATGACCCCAATTTGACCTTACTTCCTGTCCAAACCGGAAGTCAAATTTTACTATTTAAAAAAATCATATCTCAACAACCAGAAGAGGTAAATTCACAATTTTTCTACCATTGTACAGATCGTTAATTGTCAAAAAATATTTACAAAACGGTGACCCCAATTTGACCTAACTTCCTGTCCAAACCGGAAGTCAAAATTTAATATTTAAAAACAATCATATCTCAACAACCACAACAGGTAAATGCACAATCTTTGCACTATTGTACAGTTCGTTATTTGTCAAAACAATTTTACACAAAGATGACCCCAATTTGACCTTACTTCCTGTGCAAACCGGAAGTCAAAGTTTAATATTTAAAAACAATCGTATCTCAACAACCACAAGAGGTAAATTCACAATCTTTGCACTATTGTACAGATCGTTATTTGTCAAAACAATTTTACAAAAAGATGACCCCAATTTGACCTTACTTCCTGTCCACACCGGAAGTCAAAGTTTAATATAAAAAAATCATATCTCAACAACCACAAGAGTTAAATTCACAAATTTTGTACCATTATACAGATCGTTAATTGTCCAAAAATATTAATACCCCAATTTGACCTTACTTCCTGTCCAAACCGGACGTGAAAGTTTAATATTTAAAAAAATCATATCTCAACAACCACAGGAGGTAAATTGACATTTTTGTACCATTGTACAGATTGTTAATTGTCAAAAGTATTTACACAAAGGTGACCCCAATTTGACCTTACTTCCTGTCCAAACCGGAAGTCAAAGTTTAATATTAAAATAATTTCTAAATTCAGTATTGTATTGTATTTACATAAACTTCTCGCGAGAACTTTAACAGACGTTAACATTTGACTTCTCCAACACTTCGAATTGATGACGTAACCATTTTAACTTCAACCGAACACCTTGTTTTTGTTGTGACAAAAACTTATATCTATTTTTTTTTTTTTTTTAGGTGTTCGGGTATATGCCCGAAACACCTCTTGTTTTTGTTCGGTTTTTATTTTTATTTTTATTTTTATTTTTTACTTCTTCTTCTTCTTCTTCTTCTTCTCCCATCTTGTCCGCAAATAAAACATACTTCCCAAGTTTAAAAACCCTTCAAACTTCACACATAGTTAGACCTTAACTTGTAGATGAAACTTAGTGACGTCATGATAATCAGGAAACCGCAACAGTGACGTCATGATGACGTCAAGCCAACATACATAATGACCAACATTCGTGAGTTAGAAATGCTAACTATAGAGGGCGCTATACTGTTTTAGTGGTCTTTACACAAAAATAGATTGTCTACAAAACACATACTTGCAAACTTCACATGAACTTGAAACTTGGCATGTACTTAGAACTTAACAAGTAGATGAAACACGAGTTGTGGTGACCAATTTGACCTTACTTCCTGTCCAAACCGGAAGTCAAAGTTTAATATTTAAAAAAATCATATCTCAACAACCACAAAAGGTAAAATCAAAATGTTTGTATCATTGTACAGATTGGTAATTGTCAAAAATATTTACAAAAAGGTGACCCCAATTTGACCTTACTTCCTGTCCAAACCGGAAGTCAAAGTTTAATAATTTAAAAAAATTATATCTCAACAACCAGAAGAGGTAAATTCACAATTTTTGTACTATTGTACAGATCGTTAATTGTCAAAAAATATTTACCAAACGATGACCCCAATTTGACCTTACTTCCTGTCCAAACCGGAAGTCAAATTTTACTATTTAAAAAAATCATATCTCAACAACCAGAAGAGGTAAATTCACAATTTTTCTACCATTGTACAGATCGTTAATTGTCAAAAAATATTTACAAAACGGTGACCCCAATTTGACCTAACTTCCTGTCCAAACCGGAAGTCAAAATTTAATATTTAAAAACAATCATATCTCAACAACCACAACAGGTAAATGCACAATCTTTGCACTATTGTACAGTTCGTTATTTGTCAAAACAATTTTACACAAAGATGACCCCAATTTGACCTTACTTCCTGTGCAAACCGGAAGTCAAAGTTTAATATTTAAAAACAATCGTATCTCAACAACCACAAGAGGTAAATTCACAATCTTTGCACTATTGTACAGATCGTTATTTGTCAAAACAATTTTACAAAAAGATGACCCCAATTTGACCTTACTTCCTGTCCACACCGGAAGTCAAAGTTTAATATAAAAAAATCATATCTCAACAACCACAAGAGGTAAATTGACAATTTTTGTACCATATTGTACTTAATTGTCAAAAAATATTTATACCCCAATTTGACCTTACTTCCTGTCCAAACCGGAAGTGAAAGTTTAATATTTAAAAAAAATCATATCTCAACAACCACAGGAGGTAAATTGACATTTTTGTACCATTGTACAGATTGTTCATTGTCAAAAGTATTTACACAAAGGTGACCCCAATTTGACCTTACTTCCTGTCCAAACCGGAAGTCAAAGTTTAATATTAAAATAATTTCTAAATTCAGTATTGTATTGTATTCACATAAACTTCCCGCGAGAACTTCAACAGACGTTACCATTTGACTTGTCCAACACTTCGAATTGATGACGTAACCATTTTAACTTCAACCGAACACCATGTTTTTGTTGTGACAAAAACTTATAATTATCTAGTTTTACTTCTTCTTCTTCTTCTTCTTTTTCTTCTACTTCTTCTTCTTCTTCTTCTTCTTCTCCCCCATCTTGTCCGCAAACAAAAACATACTTGCAAACTTCACATGAACTTGAAACTTGGCATGTACTTAGAACTTAACAAGTAGATGAAACTCCAGTTGTTAGTGACCCCGATTTGACCTTACTTCCTGTCCAAACCGGAAGTCAAAGTTTAATATTTAAAAAAATCATATCTCAACAACCACAACAGGTAAATGGAAATGTTTGCACTATTGTATAGATTGTTAATTGTCGAAAAATATTTACAAAAACATGACCCCAATTTGACCTTACTTCCTGTCCAAACCGGAAGTTAAAGTTTAATATTTAAAAACAATAATATCTCAACAACCACAAGAGTTAAATTCACAAATTTTGTACCATTATACAGATCGTTAATTGTCCAAAAATATTTATACCCCAATTTGACCTTACTTCCTGTCCAAACCGGAAGTGAAAGTTTAATATTTAAAAAAATCATATCTCAACAACCACAGGAGGTAAATTGACATTTTTGTACCATTGTACAGATTGTTAATTGTCAAAAGTATTTACACAAAGGTGACCCCAATTTGACCTTACTTCCTGTCCAAACCGGAAGTCAAAGTTTAATATTAAAATAATTTCTAAATTCAGTATTGTATTGTATTTACATAAACTTCTCGCGAGAACTTTAACAGACGTTAACATTTGACTTCTCCAACACTTCGAATTGATGACGTAACCATTTTAACTTCAACCGAACACCTTGTTTTTGTTGTGACAAAAACTTATATCTAGTTTTTTTTTTTTTTTAGGTGTTCGGGTATGTGCCCGAAACACCTATTGTTTTTGTTCGGTTTTTTATTTTATTTTTTATTTTTTACTTCTTCTTCTTCTTCTTCTTCTTCTCCCCATCTTGTCCGCAAATAAAAACATACTTCCCAAGTTTAAAAAACCCTTCAAACTTCACACATAGTTAGACCTTAACTTGTAGATGAAACTTAGTGACGTCATGATAATCAGGAAACCGCAACAGTGACGTCATGATGACGTCAAGCCAACATACATAATGACCAACATTCGTGAGTTAGAAATGCTAACTATAGAGGGCGCTATACTGTTTTAGTGGTCTTTACACAAAAATAGATTGTCTACAAAAAACACATACTTGCAAACTTCACATGAACTTGAAACTTGGCATGTACTTAGAACTTAACAAGTAGATGAAACACGAGTTGTGAGTGACCCCAATTTGACCTTACTTCCTGTCCAAACCGGAAGTCAAAGTTTAATATTTAAAAAAATCATATCTCAACAACCACAAGAGGTAAACTCAAAATGTTTGTATCATTGTACAGATTGGTAATTGTCAAAAAATATTTACAAAAGGTGACCCAATTTGACCTTACTTCCTGTCCAAACCGGAAGTCAAAATTTAATAATTTAAAAAAATTATATCTCAACAACCAGAAGAGGTAAATTCACAATTTTTGTACTATTGTACAGATCGTTAATTGTCAAAAAATATTTACCAAACGATGACCCCAATTTGACCTTACTTCCTGTCCAAACCGGAAGTCAAATTTTACTATTTAAAAAAATCATATCTCAACAACCAGAAGAGGTAAATTCACAATTTTTCTACCATTGTACAGATCGTTAATTGTCAAAAAATATTTACAAAACGGTGACCCCAATTTGACCTAACTTCCTGTCCAAACCGGAAGTCAAAATTTAATATTTAAAAACAATCATATCTCAACAACCACAACAGGTAAATGCACAATCTTTGCACTATTGTACAGTTCGTTATTTGTCAAAACAATTTTACACAAAGATGACCCCAATTTGACCTTACTTCCTGTGCAAACCGGAAGTCAAAGTTTAATATTTAAAAACAATCGTATCTCAACAACCACAAGAGGTAAATTCACAATCTTTGCACTATTGTACAGATCGTTATTTGTCAAAACAATTTTACAAAAAGATGACCCCAATTTGACCTTACTTCCTGTCCACACCGGAAGTCAAAGTTTAATATAAAAAAATCATATCTCAACAACCACAAGAGGTAAATTGACAATTTTTGTACCATATTGTACTTAATTGTCAAAAAATATTTATACCCCAATTTGACCTTACTTCCTGTCCAAACCGGAAGTGAAAGTTTAATATTTAAAAAAAATCATATCTCAACAACCACAGGAGGTAAATTGACATTTTTGTACCATTGTACAGATTGTTCATTGTCAAAAGTATTTACACAAAGGTGACCCCAATTTGACCGTACTTCCTGTCCAAACCGGAAGTCAAAGTTTAATATTAAAATAATTTCTAAATTCAGTATTGTATTGTATTCACATAAACTTCCCGCGAGAACTTCAACAGACGTTACCATTTGACTTGTCCAACACTTCGAATTGATGACGTAACCATTTTAACTTCAACCGAACACCATGTTTTTGTTGTGACAAAAACTTATATCTAGTTTTACTTCTTCTTCTTCTTCTTCTTTTTCTTCTACTTCTTCTTCTTCTTCTTCTTCTTCTTCTTCTCCCCCATCTTGTCCGCAAACAAAAACATACTTGCAAACTTCACATGAACTTGAAACTTGGCATGTACTTAGAACTTAACAAGTAGATGAAACTCCAGTTGTTAGTGACCCCGATTTGACCTTACTTCCTGTCCAAACCGGAAGTCAAAGTTTAATATTTAAAAAAATCATATCTCAACAACCACAACAGGTAAATGGAAATGTTTGCACTATTGTATAGATTGTTAATTGTCGAAAAATATTTACAAAAACATGACCCCAATTTGACCTTACTTCCTGTCCAAACCGGAAGTCAAAGTTTAATATTTAAAAAAAATAATATCTCAACAACCACAAGAGGTAAATTCACAATTTTTGTACCATTATACAGATTGTTAATTGTCGAAAAATATTTACACAAAGGTGACCCCAATTTGACCTTATTTCCTGTCCAAACCGGAAGTCAAAGTTTAACATTAAAAAAAATCATATCTCAACAACCACAAGAGGTAAATTCACAATTTTTGTACCATTGTACAGATCGTTAATTGTCGAAAAATATTTCCAAAAAGGTGACCCCAATTTGACCTTACTTCCTGTCCAAACCGGAAGTCAAAGTTTAATATTTAAATAAAATCATATCTCAACAACCACAAGAGGTAAATTCACAATTTTTGTACCATTGTACAGATCGTTAATTGTCAAAAAATATTTCCAAAAAGGTGACCCCAATTTGACCTTACTTCCTGTCCAAACCGGAAGTCAAAGTTTAATATTTAAAAAAAATAATATCTCAACAACCACAAGAGGTAAATTCACAATTTTTGTACCATTATACAGATTGTTAATTGTCGAAAAATATTTACACAAAGGTGACCCCAATTTGACCTTATTTCCTGTCCAAACCGGAGTCAAAGTTTAAACATTTAAAAAATCATATCTCAACAACCACAAGAGGTAAATTCACAATTTTTGTACCATTGTACAGATCGTTAATTGTCGAAAAATATTTCCTAAAAAGGTGACCCCAATTTGACCTTACTTCCTGTCCAAACCGGAAGTCAAAGTTTAATATTTAAATAAAATCATATCTCAACAACCACAAGAGGTAAATTCACAATTTTTGTACCATTGTACAGATCGTTAATTGTCAAAAATATATTTCCAAAAAGGTGACCCTAATTTGACCTTACTTCCTGTCCAAACCGGAAGTCAAAGTTTAATATTTAAAAAAAATAATATCTCAACAACCACAAGAGGTAAATTCACAATTTTTGTCCCATTGTACAGATCGTTAATTGTCAACAAATATTTACAAAAAGGTGACCCCAATTTGACCTTACTTCCTGTCCAAACCGGAGTCAAAGTTTAATATTTAAAAAATAATATCTCAACAACCTACAAAAGGTAAATTCACAATTTTTGTACCATTATACAGATTGTTAATTGTCGAAAATATTTACACAAAGGTGACCCTAATTTGACCTTACTTCCTGTCCAAACCGGAAGTCAAAGTTTAACATTTAAAAAATCATATCTCAACAACCACAAGAGGTAAATTCACAATTTTTGTACCATTGTACAGATCGTTAATTGTCGAAAAATATTTCCAAAAAGGTGACCCCAATTTGACCTTACTTCCTGTCCAAACCGGAAGTCAAAGTTTAATATTTAAATAAAATCATATCTCAACAACCACAAGAGGTAAATTCACAATTTTTGTACCATTATACAGATTGTTAATTGTCGAAAAATATTTACACATAGGTGACCCCAATTTGACCTTACTTCCTGTCCAAACCGGAAGTCAAAGTTTAACATTTAAAAAAAATCATATCTCAACAACCACAAGAGGTAAATTCACAATTTTTGTACCATTGTACAGATCGTTAATTGTCAAAAAATATTTCCAAAAAGGTGACCCCAATTTGACCTTACTTCCTGTCCAAACCGGAAGTCAAAGTTTAATATTTAAAAAAAATAATATCTCAACAACCACAAGAGGTAAATTCACAATTTTGGTACCATTGTACAGATCGTTAATTGTCGAAAAATACTTCCAAAAAGGTGACCCCAATTTGACCTTACTTCCTGTCCAAACCGGAAGTCAAAGTTTAATATTTAAATAAAATCATATCTCAACAACCACAAGAGGTAAATTCACAATTTTTGTACCATTGTACAGATCGTTAATTGTCAAAAAATATTTCCAAAAAGGTGACCCCAATTTGACCTTACTTCCTGTCCAAACCGGAAGTCAAAGTTTAATATTTAAAAAAAAATCATATCTGAACAACCACAAGAGGTAAATTCACAATTTTGGTACCATTGTACAGATCGTTAATTGTCGAAAAATATTTCCAAAAGGTGACCCCATTTGACCTTACTTCCTGTCCAAACCGGAAGTCAAAGTTTAATATTTAAATAAAATCATATCTCAACAACCACAAGAGGTAAATTCACAATTTTTGTACCATTGTACAGATCGTTAATTGTCAAAAATATTTACAAAAAGGTGACCCCACTTGACCTTACTTCCTGTCCAAACCGGAAGTCAAAGTTTAATATTTAAAAATCATATCTCAACAACCACAAGAGGTAATTCACAATTTTTGTACCATTGTACAGATCGTTAATTGTCAAAAATATTTCCAAAAGGTGACCCTAATTTGACCTTACTTACTGTCCAAACCGGAAGTCAAAGTTTAATATTTAAAAAATAATATCTCAACAACCACAAGAGGTAAATTCACAATTTTGTACCATTATACAGATTGTTAATTGTCGAAAATATTTACATAAAGGTGACCCTAATTTGACCTTACTTCCTGTCCAAACCGGAAGTCAAAGTTTAACATTTAAAAATCATATCTCAACAACCACAAGAGGTAAATTCACAATTTTTGTACCATTGTACAGATCGTTAATTGTCGAAAAATATTTCCAAAAAGGTGACCCCAATTTGACCTTACTTCCTGTCCAAACCGGAAGTCAAAGTTTAATATTTAAATAAAATCATATCTCAACAACCACAAGAGGTAAATTCACAATTTTTGTACCATTGTACAGATCGTTAATTGTCAAAAATATTTACAAAAGGTGACCCCATTTGACCTTACTTCTGTCCAAACCGGAAGTCAAAGTTTAATATTTAAAAAAAAATATCTCAACAACCACAAGAGGTAAATTCACAATTTTTGTACCATTGTACAGATCGTTAATTGTCAAAAAATATTTACAAAAAGGTGACCCCAATTTGACCTTACTTCCTGTCCAAACCGGAAGTCAAAGTTTAATATTTAAAAAAATATATCTCAACAACCACAAGAGGTAAATTCACAATTTTTGTACCATTGTACAGATCGTTAATTGTCAAAAAATATTTACAAAAAGGTGACCCCAATTTGACCTTACTTCCTGTCCAAACCGGAAGTCAAAGTTTAATATTAAAAAAAAATAATATCTCAACAACTACAAAAGGTAAATTCACAATTTTTGTACCATTATACAGATTGTTAATTGTCGAAAAATATTTACACAAATGTGACCCCAATTTGACCTTACTTCCTGTCCAAACCGGAAGTCAAAGTTTAACATTTAAAAAAAATCATATCTCAACAACCACAAGAGGTAAATTCACAATTTTTGTACCATTGTACAGATCGTTAATTGTCAAAAAATATTTACAAAAAGGTGACCCTAATTTGACCTTACTTCCTGTCCAAACCGGAAGTCAAAGTTTAATATTTAAAAAGAATAATATCTCAACAACCACAAGAGGTAAATTCACAATTTTTGTACCATTATACAGATTGTTAATTGTCGAAAAATATTTACACAAAGGTGACCCCAATTTGACCTTATTTCCTGTCCAAACCGGAAGTCAAAGTTTAACATTAAAAAAAATCATATCTCAACAACCACAAGAGGTAAATTCACAATGTTTGTACCATTGTACAGATCGTTAATTGTCGAAAAATATTTACAAAAAGGTGACCCCACTTGACCTTACTTCCTGTCCAAACCGGAAGTCAAAGTTTAATATTTATATAAACACATATCTCAACAACCACAAGAGGTAAATTCACAATTTTTGTACCATTATACAGATTGTTAATTGTCGAAAATATTTACACAAAGGTGACCCCTAATTTGACCTTACTTCCTGTCCAAACCGGAAGTCAAAGTTTAATATTTAAAAAATCATATCTCAACAACCACAAGAGGTAAATTCACAATTTTTGTACCATTGTACAGATCGTTAATTGTCAAAAATATTTCCAAAAGGTGACCCCACTTGACCTTACTTCCTGTCCAAAACCGGAAGTCAAAGTTTAATATTTAAAAAATAATATCTCAACAACCACAAGAGGTAAATTCACAAATTTTGTACCATTATACAGATTGTTAATTGTCGAAAAATATTTACACAAAGGTGACCCTAATTTGACCTTACTTTCTGTCCAAACCGGAAGTCAAAGTTTAACATTAAAAAATCATATCTCAACAACCACAAGAGGTAAATTCACAATCTTTGTACCATTGTACAGATCGTTAATTGTCAAAAAATATTTCCAAAAAGGTGACCCCAATTTGACCTTACTTCCTGTCCAAACCGGAAGTCAAAGTTTAATATTTAAATAAAATCATATCTCAACAACCACAAGAGGTAAATTCACAATTATTGTAACATTGTAAAGATCGTTTATTGTCGAAAAAAATTTACAAAAGGTGACCCCACTTGACCTTACTTCCTGTCCAAACCGGAAGTCAAAGTTTAATATTTAAAAAATCATATCTCAACAACCACAAGAGGTAAATTCACAATTTTGTACCATTGTACAGATCGTTAATTGTCGAAAATATTTACAAAAGGTGACCCCACTTGACCTTACTTCCTGTCCAAACCGGAAGTCAAAAGTTAATATTTAAAAAATCATATCTCAACAACCACAAGAGGTAAATTCACAATTTTTGTACCATTATACAGATTGTTAATTGTCGAAAAATATTTACACATAGGTGACCCCAATTTGACCTTACTTCCTGTCCAAACCGGAAGTCAAAGTTTAACATTTAAAAAAAATCATATCTCAACAACCACAAGAGGTAAATTCACAATTTTTGTACCATTATACAGATTGTTAATTGTCGAAAAATATTTACAAAAGGTGACCCCATTTGACCTTATTTCCTGTCCAAACCGGAAGTCAAAGTTTAATATTTAAAAAATCATATCTCAACAACCACAAGAGGTAAATTCACAATTTTTGTACCATTGTACAGATCGTTAATTGTCAAAAAATATTTCCAAAAAGGTGACCCCAATTTGACCTTACTTCCTGTCCAAACCGGAAGTCAAAGTTTAATATTTAAAAAAAATCATATCTGAACAACCACAAGAGGTAAATTCACAATTTTTGTACCATTGTACAGATCGTTAATTGTCAAAAAATATTTACAAAAAGGTGACCCCAATTTGACCTTACTTCCTGTCCAAACCGGAAGTCAAAGTTTAATATTAAAAAAAATCATATCTCAACAACCACAAGAGGTAAATTCAAAATTTTTGTACCATTGTACAGATCGTTAATTGTCAAAAAATATTTACAAAAAGGTGACCCCAATTTGACCTTACTTCCTGTCCAAACCGGAAGTCAAAGTTTAATATTTAAAAAAAATAATATCTCAACAACTACAAAAGGTAAATTCACAATTTTTGTACCATTATACAGATTGTTAATTGTCGAAAAATATTTACACAAAGGTGACCCCAATTTGATCTTACTTCCTGTCCAAACCGGAAGTCAAAGTTTAACATTTAAAAAAAATCATATCTCAACAACCACAAGAGGTAAATTCACAATTTTTGTACCATTGTACAGATCGTTAATTGTCAAAAAATATTTCCAAAAAGGTGACCCCACTTGACCTTACTTCCTGTCCAAACCGGAAGTCAAAGTTTAATATTTAAAAAATAATATCTCAACAACCACAAGAGGTAAATTCACAATTTTTGTACCATTGTACAGATTGTTAATTGTCGAAAATATTTATTAAAGGTGACCCTAATTTGACCTTACTTCCTGTCCAAAACCGAAGTCAAAGTTTAACATTTAAAAAAATCATATCTCAACAACCACAAGAGGTAATTCACAATTTTTGTACCATTGTACAGATCGTTAATTGTCGAAAAATTTTTCAAAAAGGTGACCCCAATTTGACCTTACTTCCTGTCCAAACTGGAAGTCAAAGTTTAATATTTAAAAAAATCATATCTCAACAACCACAAGAGGTAAATTCACAATTTTTGTACCATTGTACAGATTGTTAATTGTCAAAAAATATTTACACAAAGGTGACCCCAATTTGACCTTACTTCCTGTCCAAACCGGAAGTCAAATTTTAATATTTAAAAAAATCATATCTCAACAACCACAAGAGGTAAATTCACAATTTTTGTACCATTGTACAGATCGTTAATTGTCAAAAATATTTACAAAAGGTGACCCCAATTTGACCTTACTTCCTGTCCAAACCGGAAGTCAAAGTTTAACATTTAAAAAAATAATATCTCAACAACCACAAGAGGTAAATTCACAATTTTTGTACCATTATACAGATAGTTAATTGTCTAAAAATATTTACACAAAGGTGACCCCTAATTTGACCTTATTTCCTGTCCAAACCGGAAGTCAAAGTTTAATATTAAAAAATCATATCTCAACAACCACAAGAGGTAAATTCACATTTTTTGCACCATTGTACAGATTGTTAATTGCCAAAAAATATTTACAAAAGGTGACCCTAATTTGACCTTACTTCCTGTCCAAACCGGAAGTCAAAGTTTAATATTTAAAAAAATCATATCTCAACAACCACAAGAGGTAAATTCACAATTTTTGTACCATTGTACAGATTGTTAATTGCCAAAAAATATTTACAAAAGGTGACCCTATTTGACCTTTACTTCCTGTCCAAACCGGAAGTCAAAGTTTAATATTAAAAAATTAATATCTCAACAACCACAAGAGGTAAATTCACAATTTTTGTACAGATCATTGATTGTCAAAAAACATTTACAAAAAGGTGACCCCAATTTGACCTTACTTCCTGTCCAAACCGGAAGTCAAAGTTTAATATTTTAAAAAAATCATATCTCAACAACTACAAAAGGTAAATTCACAATTTTTGTACCATTATACAGATTGTTAATTGTCGAAAAATATTTACACAAAGGTGACCCCAATTTGACCTTATTTCCTGTCCAAACCGGAAGTCAAAGTTTAATATTTAAAAAATCATATCTCAACAACCACAAGAGGTAAATTCACAATTTTTTGTACCATTGTACAGATTGTTAATTGTCGAAAATATTTACAAAAAGTGGACCCCACTTGACCTTACTTCCTGTCCACACCGGAAGTCAAAGTTTAATATTTAAAAACAATCATATCTCAACAACCACAAGAGGTAAATTCACAATCTTTGCACCATTGTACAGTTCGTTAATTGTCAAAACAATATTTACACAAAGATGACCCCAATTTGACCTTACTTCCTGTCCAAACCGGAAGTCAAAGTTTAATATTTAAAAACAATCATATCTCAACAACCACAAGAGGTAAATTCACAATTTTTGTACCATTGTACAGATCGTTAATTGTCAAAAAAAATTTACAAAAAGATGACCCCAATTTGACCTTACTTCCTGTCCAAACCCGAAGTCAAAGTTTAATATAAAAAAATCATATCTCAACAACCACAGAGGTAATTCACAATTTTGTACCATTGTACAGATCGTTAATTGTCGAAAAATATTTACAAAAGGTGACCCCTAATTTGACCTTACTTCCTGTCCAAACCGGAAGTCAAAGTTTAATATTTAAAAAATCATATCTCAACAACCACAAGAGGTAAATTGACATTTTTGTACCATTGTACAGATTGTTCATTGTCAAAAGTATTTACATAAAGGTGACCCCAATTTGACCTTACTTCCTGTCCAAACCGGAAGTCAAAGTTTAATATTAAAATAATTTCTAAATTCAGTATTGTATTGTATTCACATAAACTTCTCGCGAGAACTTCAACAGACGTTAACATTTGACTTCTCCAACACTTCGAATTGATGACGTAACCATTTTAACTTCAACCGAACACCATGTTTTTGTTGTGACAAAAACTTATATCTAGTTTTACTTCTTCTTCTTCTTCTTCTTCTTCTTCTTCTTCTACTTCTTCTTCTTCTTCTTCTTCTTCTTTTCCCCCATCTTGTCCGCAAACAAAAACATACTTGCAAACTTCACATGAACTTGAAACTTGGCATGTACTTAGAACTTAACAAGTAGATGAAACTCCAGTTGTAGTGACCCTGATTTGACCTTACTTCCTGTCCAAACCGGAAGTCAAAGTTTAATATTTAAAAAAATCATATCTCAACAACCACAACAGGTAAATGGACATTTTTTGCACTATTGTATAGATTGTTAATTGTCGAAAAATATTTACAAAAACATGACCCCAATTTGACCTTACTTCCTGTCCAAACCGGAAGTCAAATTTAATATATAAACAAAATCATATCTCAACAACCACAAGAGGTAAATTCACAATTTTTGTACCATTGTACAGATCGTTAATTGTCAAAAAATATTTACAAAAAGGTGACCCCAATTTGACCTTACTTCCTGTCCAAACCGGAAGTCAAAGTTTAATATTTAAAAAAAATCATATCTCAACAACCACAAGAGGTAAATTCACAATTTTTGTACCATTATACAGATTGTTAATTGTCGAAAAATATTTACACAAAGGTGACCCCAATTTGACCTTACTTCCTGTCCAAACCGGAAGTCAAAGTTTAATATTTTCAAAAAATCATATCTCAACAACCACAAGAGGTAAATTCACAAATGTTGTACCATTATACAGATCGTTAATTGTAAAAAAATATTTACAAAAAGGTGACCCCAATTTGACCTTACTTCCTGTCCAAACCGGAAGTCAAAGTTTAATATTGAAAAAAATCATATCTCAACAACCACAAGAGGTAAATTCACAATTTTTGTACCATTGTACAGATTGTTAATTGTCGAAAAATATTTACACAAAGGTGACCCCAATTTGATCTTACTTCCTGTCCAAACCGGAAGTCAAAATTTAATATTTTCAAAAAATCATATCTCAACAACCACAAGAGGTAAATTCACAAATTTTGTACCATTATACAGATCGTTAATTGTCAAACAATATTTGTACCCCAATTTGACCTTACTTCCTGTCCAAACCGGAAGTCAAAGTTTAATATTAAAAAAAAATCATATCTCAACAACCACAAGAGGTAAATTGACATTTTTGTACCATTGTTCAGATTGTTAATTGTCAAAAGTATTTACAATAAAGGTGACCCTAATTTGACCTTACTTCCTGTCCAAACCGGAAGTCAAAGTTTAATATTAAAATAAATTCTAAATTCAGTATTGTATTGTATTCAAATAAACTTCTCGCGAGAACTTCAACAGACGTTAACATTTGACTTCTCCAACACTTCGAATTGATGACGTAACCATTTTAACTTCAACCGAACACCTTGTTTTGGTTGTGACAAAAACTTATATCTAGTTTTCGATTTGTTTTGAGATGTGTGAGATGTGTGTGTGTACACTGTAAAATGCCTGTAAAAATGACAGTAAAGATTACTGGCAGCTATGTAATAGCTGAGTTGCCATGTAATAGCTGTAATGTAGTAGCCATGTAATAGCATGAATAACCATGTAATAGCTGAGTTGCCAGTAACTTACTGTAAATTTTACATTAATAACTGTAATTAAATTACTGTAAACATTACAGTAAGTTACCGGCAGCTGGTTGCCAGTAACTTACTGTAAATATTACAGTATCAAACAATATACTGCATCGCAGTAAAACAGTATATTACTGTATTTTTTAACAGGAAGAGCACAGATACTGTAAAATGCATGCAGTAAAGCACTGTAAATTTTAGAAGTAGTGCCATTGTTACTGTAAATTAACAGTAATAATAAATACTTTACAGTAAGTTACAGAACTAAATAAATATAGGAACAATATTGTACAAATTCTTTTTAAAAATACACACACAAAAAACTGTTTATTGCATAAAACTGAGAACAATTTCAAAATTATGAAAGTTGACAAACTAATAAAACATTTATAAAAACTGGTTAACATATTTGGGTCTGTCCACACTAATGGGGCCAAAATGTGTGTAAAACATACAGGATGTGAAAGATATTTTTGTGCACAATCCAATTTACAGACCAAAGTAAAAAAAAAAGTAAGAAAATTATGTCTCAACATGGACAGACATTTTGTCACAAAATGTCTGCCCATGTGGCAACAAACATTCAATCTGTCTTAAAACCCTAAAGATTGCCGTAGTTTTTGCTCATAGCCATTCAAACAGACCTGTGGGTGTAAATGAAATAATATTTCACTAAATTAATTAATAGTATAACTTTCAGTCAATTCAAAAACAAAATGTCTGTTCTCATTACAAACATATTGTTAAAGATTAATTGTGAAACCACGTGAAATGCTCAATGATTTGAAGATCTGAAAAAGAACTGGAGGTACAACTCGACGTTTCGATCAGTATGCTCTGTTCGTCCTGAGGACGATCAGAGCATACTGATCGAAACGTCGAGTTGTACCTCCAGTTCTTTTCAGACCTAATTATTACCCAATTGAGCATTTCACATGGTGTCACCGCAATTAGTCTTACTTATCCTCCTCACCATGCAAAGCTACAAGTTTTAAACATGTTGTTATTAATAATTTTCAGAGATAATTAGAAAAAAATGATATTGTTTGGTAAGCATCATTCATTCATTCGGCTTCGAAGCAGGCGACCATAAGCATGAGTATAAGCTAAAAAGAAAAAGAAAAATCATTTATCGTATTCTCCCTGTCAAAGTATAAAAAGTTATAACAATTCATAATGGCCCTGTCACACTGTTGCGTATCGTACTAGCGTATGCCAGCGTATGAAAATTATCACTCATACGCTGGTATACGCTGACATACGCTAGGGGTACGTTAGGCATAGGTTGTATACGTTTCAAGCACGGTGGCATACGCTGGCATACGCTGAGGCGAAATAAATTTTGCCATGCTTAAAAGTGCGTATGCGGACGTATGGTTAATACGCTAAGCATACGCTAGGCATACGCTGAATACGCTAGAGGTACGATATAGGTACGTTACTCATAGGTCGAGTACGCTGGACATAAGTTGCCATACGTTGTGGAAAGGCCGCCGATTATATAGGCACTTTGTCACATGATAGGCGGATAGGCGGTACGCTGGGCATGCGCAGTTCATACGCTACTCATACGCTAGCAATACGCAGAGAACGCTGGCCATACGCTGGTCATACGCTGTTCATACGCTGACATACATTGGTCATACGCTGACATTTGCTGACATTCGCTGTCCATACGCTGTCAATACGCTTGCCATACGCTACTCATAGGTTCAATACGGTAAGTAAACGCACAATTTGTATTTTCAAGGGTTTTTGTGCGTAGAAAATTATATTATGAATTTTCATACGTAACTCTTACGTTTCTCTCATACGCAACAGTGACAGGACCATTAGCCCCATTAGTGAGGACAGACCCAAGTATGTTAACCAGTTTTTATAAACGATTTATTAGTTTGTCAACTTTCATAATTTTGAAATTGTTCTCAGTTTTATGCAATAAACAGTTTTTATGTGTGTGTATTTAAAATAAATATAGTGCCAATATTATTATATTTGGTTCATTAAATTACTGTAAATTATTTTTATTACTGTATTTAATTTACAGCAACAATGGCACCACTGCGCAGATTTTTACAGTACTTTACTGCATGCATTTTACAGTATCTGTGCTCTTCCTGTTAAAAATACAGTAATATACCGTATTTACTGCGATACATTATATTGTTTGTTGTTGAAAAATTTACAGTAAGTTACCGGCACAACCAACTACAGTAACATTACTGTAATTTTTACAAGGAATTTATTTGCAGTTATTAATGTAAATTTACTTTGGTTTACTCAGCTGCCAGTAACTTGATCGTAATTTTTTACAGGCAAGTTTTACAGTGTTATGAGGAATGTAAAAAGTGTTTGGATTCAAAACAACATTGCCAGTAAAATAGCTTAAACCATGTGGAATAGGCTTTTCGGTTGAGTTGATTTAACTTAAGCGAATGGGTAAACGTAGAATGGAGATTCTAAAATCTAAATTCAGATAATCATTGCATTTTCCTGTGAAGAGATTGGTGTCTGAATTACAAGCTTACCTAGGTCTTACAAAAATTATCGTCACGATCAGAGGCAGACTTTCGAACATGGGCATGGAGATCGGTGTCCTAGTTCAAGATGGAACACAGTGACTGAAAATGTGTCTGACTCATTTCTGCATCAGCAACAGCACATATGACATTACTCATGTGGGGTATTATTTTCAGTCACATAGTTAATCTAAAACTAGCACTCAGAATCCATGCCAGTCTAGTTGGATCGTGATGATATTGACCTTTAATAATATAAGTCAATAAAATGTTATATTCACTGAGAAATAAAGTGGTGGAAGTTTCTTACTTTAAGATATATATTTTGAGTGAATCCTCCTTGTCTCATCATGTATCTATTATTAATCGTTGGATAAAGATAGCAGATTTCATTTACTTTCTAACTTAAGTATTTGTTGAATTTGAATAACAAATAATTAACTGGAACATGGATAAAGAGTAATTAAGTGAAGACAATAAATGTATATCACCGCGCGTGATTGGATTTCGTCATCAGTTCTAACAATGCTCTGATCAATATATTTTATTAATGATTTAAAATAAAACAAATTTATTTTGAAAGTAATATTTTCCCTTATATTTTGTTGGTTTTATTGAATTGTTGGAATTGTACAATGATGAGGGATAAAAACAATATCAACGAATCAATTTCTAGTTATACATTGTCAAGGGCGTACAGTTGAAATGAAGAGGTTAGTGAACTCATTGATTATGCTAACATGCTTGTTATTTTTGGTTCCCTCTGCGTATCCAGTGTGAAAAGAGGGTGCGGCTGGTAAAATAGGGCACATTGTGAAAAAGGTGTCACACTCCAAAGGAGTACAATTGTGAAACGGAGGCATGCTGTTAAAAATGGGATACGTTGCTAAAAGTCAAAGTGTCAAGTTTATAATGTAAAAGTGGGATCACAGCAAATAGGTTACTTTGCAAATGTTTGTACACGGTAAATAGCGGTACATGTTAAACAGGGGGTACATTTTTAAAAAGCGGGTACATGATTGTTAAGAGGACAATCTGCCACAAAACAGAACATTTGTAGAAAAAAGGGAACAATTTCTCTAAAAGAGTGCATTGCAAGAAAAGAGGAACACAAAACTTCGGATATTGTGAAAAGCGTTGGTACACTGGGTTAAAATTAGTGGTACATTGTGAAAATAAGCACACTGCTTCAAAACAATAACATATTTTCGGTCGTTGCGACTAGTGAAAATTATTGTTTGTTGCCGCCAAACGTCAGTTTTATTATTTATTTTTTTTGTATACGAATGAATTTTTGACTTCACTGGTTTTAAACGACCGAAAAAGGGGAAAATGTGATATAATCTACAAAATGAGTCTGAAGTAGCCAAACTGCCTTCTTCATAAAAACGAATCATCGTATTCTTCCAATAACAATCTTAATTTTACAACGTATTGTGCTTGTTTTACTGAGCTCTAAAAAGACTCTTTTTTTGTAGTGATCCGTTCACAAATGTTACTTACCCCACAGCACAAACGACCAAGAATCTCATCCATTGCAAGGTGGTCATCTCGTCAAGGATTGCGGTGTCCCGTGAACCGATGAAACTAGGGATGCAAAATCTCCTCGAGGAAATGGGGAACAACTTCTCATCCACGATGAAAGCAAAGCTTTCTGGAACTCCAGGTTTGCGTCTCCTTTCCGTGCCGCGCTGGTCCAATCTAACTGAAACCGCTCATCTCTCGCTCATTAAAAGAATCATGTCCACAAGCTTGATGATACCAGGTATTTTCAAGATGAGCAGCTTCAATCAGGAGGCCCGGCATGTGGATATGATGTACACATATAGCTTTATAATAGTGGTCCTTCCTATGGGCATATAATACGCATGTGCGCTCCGCCTACCCGCATGGTTGAAACTATTATAATATAAATGGCAATAGTTTACACCAGAGGACCACCATCGTTAAAATTGCAACATAGCAGCATTAATAACAGTAGAAAAATAGCAAAGCCCATACTTGTTCTCCTTAAGTTATATATTAAAAGCTAGTATACATCTTATAAATACAAATGTATGTAAATGTATCTATACTATTTTACTGTTATAATATATGTATAAACCAACATGTTTCAGCTTATTTCATTGTGTCGTCGGAAGTAATAGTGAATATGCATTCAGAAGCACTGTTCTACGTATTCTTTCATTGAATTTCTGTCTTTGTATGACAAATTTATTTTTGTTAATAATTTCACTAATAATTTTTTTTAAATTTTACAAATTTTACTAAATTGTGTTTTAAAGTACAACTGTTATTGATTTGTGATGAGATTGCCATATAGTTCTTTAATGAGTGTATAGTTGCTAATTAGACTGGGTTTAGGAAGAAATCGAGTGAGTTAGTCTGAGGTTAGTCATCACTGTAATTTGAATGCAACACATTTATATGGTAACTGGTGGAAGTATTGCATCCCTGACCGACTAAACAGACAAACACCGAACACTAAACCAACCTACAGGCAAACCAAAATAGAACACACTCCAAGGACAGGTAAGGACAGAAATATAATTACACTGCAGAAAAACATGACGTGGAATGATACTCTGTTCCCGAACGACTGTTACATTAATAATTGTTGCCAAACAAAAAGAAGAAATACAGCAGAAAGAAGTTATTTCAAACGACTGTTCTCAGTGAATATATTTGTGCAAACAAACAACACCTTCCAGTTTCAGAGCATACACAATCCGCCAACCGTGCATGGTCGGCGCATTCCGCAGGGGAGGGTGAGGCAGCTGGGCTAATGTGGGACACCTCAATATTTATGACGGTTGGCGACGCCCCAATATTTTTTGACACCAAAACAAACTTATTCAGATCTCCCATAAGTTCAGTATTCCGTTGTATTTTCCATAACAGGCATCCCCATTAGCGTATTTAGGTTACATATTATTTATTATTAATGAATATATATTAAAATCTTCTATTTCCCCATAAGCCTCAGGTCTTCCAACTACAGCAGCTCAGCACGAAACCTAATTTGGAAACAAAACCCCTCGAAATGTATAAATATATTATTTTTTGTATGCGGTTGATAGGGATTTGTGGGGATTGATAGGGTTAATGGGGAGGTTGATGGTGAGGAGGTTGATGGTGGGGATTTGTTGATGGTGGGAGGTTGATGGTGGGAGGTTGATGGTGGAGGTTGATGGTGAGGGTTGATGGTGGGGGTTGATGGTGGGGTTGATGGTGAGGAGGTTGATGATGGGGGTTGATGGTGGGGGTTGACATGGTGTGGGGTTGATGGTGGGAGATTGATGGAGAGGTTAATAGTGGTAGGGGTTAATGGGCGGGTAAAAAATGGCCCTAGTGCCCCCGAACATCCTAGAAAAGCCACCCAATACAAGTTCCCCCTAGTGCATGAACCAGCTCCCCAAGTTACGCGACGGATATGTGAGAATTAATTAATTAGTCAAGATTTTTATTTATTTTTGTTTCAATTTGGGAGGAAGGTTTTAGTCGGAGTAGGTCATTGTCCTGTTTACTAATTTTCTCCCTGCCGTTTGCCTCCTTACCCATCGTAAACAAGAAATCTGGACCAATAGAAGACGACAAATAAGACAATAAAGTGTAAGGAGAATTTCTTAAAACTTTGTTTCATAACTCTATGTTTTTCATACAAACTTAAGAGTCACGTACGTAATGTCATCGTGAAGAGATATGTGGGCAGATAGAAGGCACATATACAGACAATAGAGAGAGGAGAGGAAGTAGTTTCTCTGACAGTAGTCATGTGTTTGCTGCACAAGCATCACACTCACCTCTCTCAAAACACAATAGAATATGCAATATCAATTGTCGTTGATTGCGTATATAATAATATGGCTAAGAACGATAAGCAGAAGCTTATGAAAAGATTTATTTCCACTTGAATGACTTGCTGTCGATGGTCTTATTGATTACAAAATATATATGAAATTTGTGTGCCTTGCCGCAGTAGCCTTTGATGTTAGGTGTGACTGTGACTGGAAATGTGAAAAAAGATGAGTTTTAAAGGCATGTATGCAGTATAATGCTCTCACACTTTGAGGTAATTATATCTAAAATTAAAACAATTACCAATTTTATATATAATTAATAATTTACCACCTATAGTTTCACATAAATTTACTTTGTAAGATTAATGGTATCGAATTTCCTTTGAAATTGTTATGTCTGAAATTTTATTATTTGTTTCAACAATTAATGTAATATGTAAAATCATGTTCTGTCTTTTAAGTAATGACATTAACATAATAATAGGGAAAACGTAGGGAGGAGTTTGGTACTCACTCTGTCTTTTAAGTTCTTGCTGAGACTCCATAATCAGCCATAGGAATATCCATTGTGCAAGTGTAGATGGACGATCTAACCTGAATTTAAAAAACAATCTGAATGAGTAGAAAGGAAAAGCTCAATGGTTTGAACTTTGGGAATACAATTCACCGAAGATGATTTCAGTCATCCCCAGGCAACATGTCACCCTAGAGAAACCAACTTCAAAAACGGGAACTGGGGCGTGAAAGGTCTTCTTTTTCGTCACGGCTAAACCGAGACTGCTGGAATCATCTTCTCCAACTAAACCTCAAATTGGTTGGTCATAGTATAACTAGATTTAAGTCAATGCTTAAAACTCATCTTATGTCACAATTCTTAAAAGATGATGTATATTTGTAATTGCATTGTACATGTATCTCGGTACATTTTGTACAAATATAGGTAGGGTACAATATTTCAGATATGAAAGTTTCAATTACAATTTAAAATTACAATTAAAATGATATGATGGTATACATACTTAACAACCATTGGTGGGTTTGGGTAACGGCCCTTTTTGATACATTGATTAAGATGACAGGATGGTATACATTTCAACAAATCATAATAAGAGTTTGGGTGGGCAACGGGTCCCTTTTTGGATACATTGATTAAGATGATATGATGAAGTATACATACTTTAACAAATCATAATATAAGGGGTTTGGGGGGGTAACGGGTCCCTTTTGGATACATTGATTAAGCATGATATGATGGTATACATACTTAACAAATCATAAGGCCGGTTGGGGTGGGCAACGGGTCCCTTTTGATACATTACGATTAAGATGATATGATGGGATACATCTTTTAA
>CM055820.1:16649892-16690688 GCA_029582265.1 Zoroaster sp. YZ-2022
AAAATTTAATTAAAAAAAAAAAAGGAAAATTTTGCCCTTTTTCCTGCCCAAACCCAAGTCAAAGTTTAATATTCAAAATCATATCTCAACAACTACAAAGGTAAATTCACAATTTTGTGCCATTATACAGATTGTTAATTGTCGAAAATATTTACACAAAGGTGACCCCAATTTGATCTTACTTCCCTTTCCAAACCGGAAGTCAAAATTTAACATTAAAAAAATCATATCTCAACAACCACAAGAGGTAATTCACAATTTTTGTACCATTGTACAGATCGTTAATTGTCAAAAATATTTCCAAAGGTGCCCCAATTTGACCTTACTTCCTGTCCAAACCGAAGTCAAAGTTTAATATTTAAAAAAATAATATCTCAACAACCACAAGAGGTAAATTCACAATTTTGTACCATTATACAGATTGTTAATTGTCGAAAAATATTTACACAAAGATGACCCTAATTTGACCTTATTTCCCTGTCCAAACCGGAAGTCAAAGTTTAACATTAAAAAATCATATCTCAACAACCACGAAGGGGTAAATTCACAATGTTTGTACCATTGTACAGATCGTTAATTGTCGAAAATATGTTTTCCTAAAAGGTGACTATTGACCTTACTTCCTGTCCAACCGGAAGTCAAAGTTTAATATTTAAAAAAAATCATATCTGAACAACCACAAGAGGTAAATTCACAATTTTTGTACCATTGTACAGATCGTTAATTGTCAAAAATATTTACAAAAGGTGACCCAATTTGACCTTACTTCCTGTCCAAACCGGAAGTCAAGTTTAATATTTAAAAAAATAATATCTCAACAACAACAAAAGGAAAATTAAAAATTTTTGTACCATTATACAGATTGTTAATTGTCGAAAAATATTTTAAAAAAGATGACCCCAATTTGACCTTACTTCCTGTCCAAAACCCGGAAGTCAAATTTTAACATATACAACAATCATATCTCAACAACCACAAGAGGTAAATTCAAAATTTTTGTACATTGTACCGATCGTTAATTGTCGAAAAATATTTACAAAGAGGTGACCCCAATTTGCCCTTACTTCCTGTCCAAACCGGATGTCACACTTTAACATTAAAAAAATCATATCTCAACAACCACAAGAGGGTAAATTCCCACAATTTTTGTACCATTGTACAGATCGTTAATTGTCAAAATATTTCCAAAAGGTGACCTAATTTGACCTTACTTCCTGTCCAAACCCAAGGAAGTCAAATTTTTAATATTTAAAAAAAAATCTCAACAACCACAAGGGTAAATTCAAAATTGTTGTACCATTGTACAGATCGTTAATTGTCGAAAAATATTTACAAAAGGTGACTTAATTTCTAACCCTTACTTCCTGTCCAAAACCCGGGAGTCAAAGTTTAACATTTAAAAAAAAAATAATATCTCAACAACTACAAAGGTAAATTCACAATTTTGTACCATTATACAGATTGTTAATTGTCGAAAAATATTTACACAAGGTAATTTGATCTTACTTCCTGTCCAAACCAAGTCAAAGTTTAATATTTAAAAAATAATATCTCAACAACTACAAAGGTAAATTCACAATTTTGTACCATTATACAGATTGTTAATTGTCGAAAATATTTACACAAATGTGACCCCATTTTGACCTTACTTCCTGTCCAAACCGGAAGTCAAAGTTTAACATTAAAAAAAAATCATATCTCAACAACCACAAGAGGTAAATTCACAATTTTTGTACCATTGTACAGATCGTTAATTGTCGAAAAATATTTCCTAAAAAGGTGACCCCAATTTGACATTACTTGATGTCCAAACCGGAAGTCAAATTTTATATTTAGAAAATCATATCTCAACAACCACAAGAGGTAAATTCACAATTTTTGTACCATTGTACAGATCGTTAATTGTCGAAAAATATTTCCAAAAGGTGACTCAATTTGACCTTACTTCCACTGTCCAAACCGGAAGTCAAAGTTTAATATTTAAAAAAAAATATCTCAACAACCACAAGAGGTAAATTCACAATTTTTGTACCATTATACAGATTGTTTATTGTCGAAAAATATTTAACAAGGTGACCCCAATTGACCTTACTTCCTGTCCAAACCGAGTCAAAGTTTAATATTTAAAAAATCATATCTCAACAACCACAAGAGGTAAATTCACAATTTTGCACCATTGTACAGATCGTTAATTGTCGAAAAATATTTACAAAAGGTGCCCCAATTTGACCTTACTTCCTGTCCAAACCGGAAGTCAAAGTTTAATATTTAAAAAATCATATCTGAACAACCACAAGAGGTAATTCACAATTTTTGTACCATTGTACAGATCGTTAATTGTCAAAAAATATTTACAAAAGGTGACCCCAATTTGACCTTCCTGTCCAAACCGGAAGTCAAAATTTAATATTTAAAAAAATATCTCAACAACTACAAAAGGTAAATTCACAATTTTGTACCATTATACAGATTGTTAATTGTCGAAAAATATTTACACAAAGGTGACCCCAATTTGATCTTACTTCCTGTCCAAACCGGAAGTCAAAGTTTAACATTTAAAAAAATCATATCTCAACAACCACAAGAGGTAAATTCAAAATTTTTATACCATTGTACAGATCGTTAATTGTCGAAAAATATTTACAAAGAGGTGACCCCAATTTGACCTTACTTCCTGTCCAAACCGGATGTCAAAGTTTAACATTAAAAAAAAATCATATCTCAACAACCACAAGAGGTAAATTCACAATTTTTGTACAATTGTACAGATCGTTAATTGTCAAAAAATATTTCCAAAAAGGTGACCCCAATTTGACCTTATTTCCTGTCCAAACCGGAAGTCAAAGTTTAACATTAAAAAAAATCATATCTCAACAACCACAAGAGGTAAATTCACAATTTTTGTACCATTGTACAGATCGTTAATTGTCGAAAAATATTTCCTAAAAAGGTGACCCCAATTTGACCTTACTTCCTGTCCAAACCGGAAGTCAAAGTTTAATATTTAAAAAAAATCATATCTGAACAACCACAAGAGGTAAATTCACAATTTTTGTACCATTGTACAGATCGTTAATTGTCAAAAAATATTTACAAAAAGGTGACCCCAATTTGACCTTACTTCCTGTCCAAACCGGAAGTCAAAGTTTAATATTTAAAAAAAATAATATCTCAACAACCACAAGAGGTAAATTCACAATTTTTGTACCATTATACAGATTGTTAATTGTCGAAAAATATTTACACAAAGATGACCCCAATTTGACCTTACTTCCTGTCCAAACCGGAAGTCAAATTTTAACATTTAAAAAAATCATATCTCAACAACCACAAGAGGTAAATTCAAAATTTTTGTACATTGTACAGATCGTTAATTGTCGAAAAATATTTACAAAGAGGTGACCCCAATTTGCCCTTACTTCCTGTCCAAACCGGATGTCACACTTTAACATTAAAAAAAAATCATATCTCAACAACCACAAGAGGTAAATTCACAATTTTTGTACCATTGTACAGATCGTTAATTGTCAAAAAATATTTCCAAAAAGGTGACCCCAATTTGACCTTACTTCCTGTCCAAACCGGAAGTCAAAGTTTAATATTTAAAAAAAAAAAAATCTCAACAACCACAAGAGGTAAATTCACAATTTTTGTACCATTATACAGATTGTTAATTGTCGAAAAATATTTACACAAAGGTGACCCCAATTTGACCTTACTTTCTGTCCAAACCGGAAGTCAAAGTTTAATATTTTCAAAAAATCATATCTCAACAACCACAAGAGGTAAATTCACAAATTTTGTACCATTATACAGATCGTTAATTGTCAAACAATATTTGTACCCCAATTTGACCTTACTTCCTGTCCAAACCGGAAGTCAAAGTTTAATATTAAAAAAAAATCATATCTCAACAACCACAAGAGGTAAATTCACAATTTTTGTACCATTATACAGATTGTTAATTGTCGAAAAATATTTACACAAAGGTGACCCCAATTTGACCTTACTTCCTGTCCAAACCGGAAGTCAAAGTTTAATATTTTCAAAAAATCATATCTCAACAACCACAAGAGGTAAATTCACAAATTTTGTACCATTATACAGATCGTTAATTGTCAAACAATATTTGTACCCAATTCAATTTGACCTTACTTCCTGTCCAAACCGAAGTCAAAGTTTAATATTAAAAAAAATCATATCTCAACAACCACAAGAGGTAAATTCACAATTTTTGTACCATTATACAGATTGTTAATTGTCGAAAATATTTACACAAAGGTGACCCCAATTTGACCTTACTTCCTGTCCAAAACCGGAGTCAAAATTTAATATTTCAAAAATCATATCTCAACAACCACAAGAGGTAAATTCACAAATTTTGTACCATTATACAGATCGTTAATTGTCAAACAATATTTGTACCCCAATTTGACCTTACTTCCTGTCCAAACCGGAAGTGAAAGTTTAATATTTAAAAAAATCATATATCAACAACCACAGGAGGTAAATTGAAATTTTTGTACCATTGTACAGATTGTTAATTGTCAAAAGTATTTACACAAAGGTGACCCCAATTTGACCTTACTTCCTGTCCAAACCGGAAGTCAAAGTTTAATATTAAAATAAATTCTAAATTCAGTATTGTATTGTATTCAAATAAACTTCTCGCGAGAACTTCAACAGACGTTAACATTTGACTTCTCCAACACTTCGAATTGATGACGTAACCATTTTAACTTCAACCGAACACCTTGTTTTTGTTGTGACAAAAACTTATATCTAGTTTTAGATTTGTTTTGAGATGTGTGTGTGAGATGTGTGTGTGTGTACACTGTAAAAAATGCCTGTAAAAATTACAGTAAGTTACTGGCAGCTATGTAATAGCTGAGTTGCCATGTAATAGCTGTAATGTAGTAGCCGTGTAATAGCATGAATAACCATGTAATAGCGGAGTTGCCATGTAATAGCTGTAATGTAGTAGCCATGTAATAGCATGAATAACCATGTAATAGCCGAGTTGCCATGTAATAGCTGTAATGTAGTAGCCATGTAATAGCATGAATAACCATGTAATAGCCGAGTTGCCATGTAATAGCTGTAATGTAGTAGCCATGTAATAGCATGAATAACCATGTAATAGCTGAGTTGCCATGTAATAGCTGTAATGTAGTAGCCATGTAATAGCATGAATAACCCTGTAATAGCTGAGTTGCCATGTAATAGCTGTAATGTAGTAGCCATGTAATAGCATGAATAACCATGTAATAGCTGAGTTGCTATGTAATAGCTGTAATGTAGTAGCCATGTAATAATAATAATAATAATAATGTATAGATTTATATAGCGCACGTATCCACCAACTAAGTGGCGCTCAAGGCGCATTATATTATTATCCCTGCTCATAAGGCTCATAAGGCTCATAAATCATTCCTGAAACCATCTCAGCTCCCTGGGGAGTATACAGCTCAATTGCTGCCATTTCTAGCGCATATAGAGCAAACCATCTCTGCCTTCACAGGTACCCATTTAACCCCTGGGTGGAGAGAAGCAATTATGGTTAAGTGTCTTGCTCAAGGACACAGATGTCACGGCCGGGGCTCGAACCCACACTCTGCTGCTGGCAGCACCAGAACTTGAGTTCAATGCGCTAGACCGCACGACAATCCACTTTACGTGCATTATACAACACACGGGACCTACGGCTTTACGTCCCATCCGAAGGACGAAGCAATTATGGTTAAGTACCTTGCTCAAGGACACAAGTGTCACGACCGGGGCTCGAACCCACACCCTGCTGCTGGCAACACCAGAACTTGAGTTCGGTGCGCTAGACCGCTCGGCCACGACACTGTAATAGCTGAGTTGCCATGTAATAGCTGTAATGTAGTAGCCATGTAATAGCATGAATAACCATGTAATAGCTGAGTTGCCAGTAACTTACTGTAAATTTTACATTAATAACTGTAAATAAATTACTGTAAACATTACAGTAAGTTACCGGCAGCTGGTTGCCAGTAACTTACTGTAAATATTACAGTATCAAACAATATACTGCATCGCAGTAAAACAGTATATTACTGTATTTTTTAACAGGAAGAGCACAGATACTGTAAAATGCATGCAGTAAAGCACTGTAAAATTTTAGAAGTAGTGCCATTGTTACTGTAAATTAAATACAGTAATAATAAATACTTTACAGTAAGTTACAGAACTAAATAAATATAGGAACAATATTGTACAAATTCTTTTTAAAAATACACACACAAAAAACTGTTTATTGCATAAAACTCAGAACAATTTCAAAATTATGAAAGTTGACAAACTAATAAAACATTTATAAAAACTGGTTAACATATTTGGGTCTGTCCACACTAATGGGGCCAAAATGTGTGTAAAACACACAGGATGTGAAAGATATTTTTGTGCACAATCCAATTTACAGACCAAAGTAAAAAAAAAAGTAAGAAAATTATGTCTCAACATGGACAGACATTTTGTCACAAAATGTCTGCCCATGTGGCAACAAACATTCAATCTGTCTTAAAACCCTAAAGATTGCCGTAGTTTTTGCTCATAGCCATTCAAACAGACCTGTGGGTGTAAATGAAATAATATTTAACTAAATTAATTAATAGTATAAATTTCAGTCAATTCAAAAACAAAATGTCTGTTCTCATTACAAACATATTGTTAAGTAAGACTAATTGCGGTGATACCATGTGAAATGCTCAATGAGTAATTAGATCTGAAAAGAACTGGAGGTACAAAAAGACGTTTCGATCAGTATGCTCTGTTCGTCCTGAGGACGATCAGAGCATACTGATCGAAACGTCGAGTTGTAACTCCAGTTCTTTTCGAACCCCAAATACTACTCAGTGAGCATTTCACATGGTGTCACCGCAATTAGTCTTACTTATCCTCCTCACCATGCAAAGCTACAAGTTTTAAACATGTTGTTATTAATAATTTTCAGAGATAATTAGAAAAAAATGATATTGTTTGGTAAGCATCATTCATTCATTCATTCATTCGGCATCGAAGCAGGCGACCATAAGCATGAGTATAAGCTAAAAAGAAAAAAAAAAAAAAAATATTCATTTATTGTATTCTCCCTGTCAAAGTATAAAAAGTCATAACAATTCATAAGCCCCATTAGTGTGGACAGACCCAAATATGTTAACCAGTTTTTATCAATGTTTTATTAGTTTGTCAACTTTCATAATTTTGAAATTGTTCTCAGTTTTATGCAATAAACAGTTTTATGTGTGTGTATTTAAAATAAATATAGTACAATATTATTACTATTTGGTTCATTAAATTACTGTAAATTATTTATTATTACTGTATTTAATTTACAGTAACAATGGCACTACTGCTCAAATTTTTACAGTACTTTACTGCATGCATTTTACAGTATCTGTGCTCTTCCTGTTAAAAAATACAGTAATATACTGTATTTACTGCGATACAGTATATTGTTTGTTGCTGAAAATTTTACAGTAAGTTACTGGCAACCAGCTGGCAGTAACATACTGTAATTTTTACAGGCAATTTTTTACAGTGTATGAGGAATGTAAAAAGTGTTTGGATTTAAAACAACATTGCCAGTAAAATAGCAAACCATGTGGAATAGGTTTTCGGTTGTTTAGTCTCTTCTTGTTTTAGAATCTATATTATTTCACAGTTGGAGTTGGATTTAACATAAGCGAATGGGTACACGTAGAATGCAGAGATTCTAAAATCTAAATTGAGATAATTATTGCATTTTCCTGTAGAGATTGTGTCTGAATTACAAGTCTACCTAGGTCTATTAATAAAGGAATATCGTCACAATCAGAGCAGACTTTCAACAGGGCATGGAATCGGTGTCCTAGTTTAAGATGAACACAGTGACTGAAAATTTCTGGCTCATTTATGCAGCAGCAATGGCAATATGACCTTATCATGTGGGGTATTATTTTCAATGACAAAGTTAATCTAAAACTAGTACTCCGATCCCATGCCCTGTTGATCGTGACGATACTGTCCCTTTAATAATACAGTCAATAAAATGTTATATTCACTGGAGAAATAAAGAGACGGAAAGTTTCTTACTTTAAGATATAATTGAGTGAATCCTCCTTATCTCATCATGTGTCTATTATTAATGTTGTAGTATAGCAGATTTCATTACTTTCACTTAAGGATTTGTTGAATTTGATATCAAATAATATCGACGAATAATTTCTAGTTATACATTATTTATATAGTTTATACATTGCCAAGGCGTACAGTTGAAATGAAGAGGTTAGTGAACTCATTTATTATGCTATATGTTTGCTTATTTTGGTTCTCTCTGCGTATCCAGTGTGGCAAAAGGTCTACATTATGAAAAGAGGGTGCGCTGGTAAAATGAGGGTACATTGTGAAAAGGTGTCACACTGCAAAAAGGAGTACAATTGTGAAACGGAGGCATGCTGTTAAAAATGGGATACGTTACAAAAAAAGAGTCAGTGTCAAGAAAGGTTTATACTGTGAAAAGGGGATCACAGCAAATAAGGGTTACATTGCAAATGTGGGTACACGGTAAATAGGGGTACATGTTAAATAGGGGGTACACTGATAAAAAGGTACATTGTAAATAGGGGTAACCTGCTAAAAATAGGTACATTGTTAAGAGGGGTAACCTGCTAAATAAAGGTATATTGTTAAGAGGGGTAACCTGCTAAAAAAGTACATTTTTAAGAGAGGTAACCTGCTAAAAAAAGGTACATTGTTAAGAGAGGTAACCTGCTAAAAAGGTACATTGTTAAGAGGGGACAATCTGCCAAAAAGAGAACATTGTGAAAAGGGGGCACACTTCTTAAAAAGGGTACATTGCAAGAAAAGGGGAACATTGCCCAAAACTGGATAATGTGAAAATGGAGCACACTGCTAAAACAATAACATATTTCGGTCGTTCGATTAGTGAAAATTATTGTTTGCTGCTGCCAAACGTCAGTTTTTTAGTGTTTTTTTTATTGTTTTGTATACGAATGAATCTCGGACTTTTCACTGATTAAACGACCGAAAAGGGGAAAATGTGATATAATCTTACAAAATGAGTCTGAAAGTAGCCAAACTGCCTTTTCATAAAACGAATCAATGTATCTCTTCCAATAACAATCTATTTACAATATATTGTGCTTGCTTTATTGAGATAAAAAAAGACTCTGTTTGTAGGATCCGATCACAAATGTTACTTACCCCACAGCACAACGACCAAGAATCTCATCCATTGCAAGGTGGTCATCTCGTCGAGGATGCGGTGTCCCCTCAACCGATGAAACTAGATGCAATCTCCTCAGGAAATGTAGGGAACAACTCTATCCACGATGAAAGAAAGCTTTCTGGAACTCCAGGTGTGCGTCTCCTTTCCGTGCCGCGCTGGTCCGATCTAACTGAAACCGCTCATCTCTCGCTCATTAAAAGAATCGCGTCCACAAGCTTGACGATACCAGGTATTTTCAAGATGAGGCAGCCAATCAGAGGCCGGCATGTGGATACGATGTACATATATAGCTTTATAATTGGTCCTTCCTATGGGCATATAATACGCATGTGCGCTCCGCCTACCTATGGTTGAAACATTATAATGTAAATGGCAATAGTTTACCCAGAGGACCACCGTCGTTAAAATCAACATAGCAGCATATAAACAACAGTAGAAAAATAGCAAAGCCCATACTTGTTCTAAGTTATAATAATTATATTAAAGCTAGTATACACTTGTAGTAAAATGTATGTAAATGCATCTATACTAATTTACTAAGATATAATTATGTATTAAAACCAATCTGTTAATGTTTCAGCTCATTTAATTGTGTCGTCGAGAAAATAATGAGAATGCAATCAGGTTGTTCGTATTCGTTCATTGAATTTCTGTCTTTGTATGACAAATAAATTTTGCCAATAATTTCGCTAATAATTTTACTAAATTTTACTAAAATTTTACCAAAGTTTGCTAACACGATAGCACCTGAGATAGATATTTTCTGGGAATTCATACACTGTGTTTTAAAGTAAAACTGTTATAATTGATTTGTTATGAGATTGCCAATAGTTCTTTTAATGAGTGTATAGTTGCTATTTAGACTGGGTTTAGAAGAAATCGAGTGAGTTAGTCTGAGCTAAGTCATTACTGTGTTGAATGCAATTCTTCTATATGGTCACTGGTAAATTCAATGTGAGCAAAAGGACTTGAAAATCCTGGTTCTCCTCTCCAATTGCCCACATATTAAACCAACCGTATAAGTTACGCGACTGCAATGGGGCTATGCATGCCAATTTACCTAACAATCAATCAATCATTTTGGTTCCACATTAGCATATTCGTCTAATATATTGGTTTAAAGCCAGTGACTTTAAAATTGTTTTCGCTTCATCATTTTTTCAAGAACCTGGTTCTCATCTTTCAAGCTGTGCTCATTCTTTTGCTTATTTATTACCTGCCTGTAGGTATTTTCTGTGATGCCTGATTTTTTGTGATATCTGCTGTCTTTGTCGTAAGTGAGCTGTTTAATGAAACGAGCATCTTCTTGCCGACATACATGAGCGACCCAGTTGTACTGTTGACCTCTGATAAAGTCTTCATTGTCTGAGATCCCGCAGATTCTCTTAATATCTTCATTTTTGTATCTGTATTTACAAAACTCACCCTCAGAACCATCCGCCCTTTTGTAAGAATTCACCCTTTTCTCCCTTTGGTGGCCTCCTTTCACTAATGATCTCAATAACAATGTAAACGCCGACTCTAGCTTGTCAAAATGCCTTTGAGTGGGGCACCATGCCTGGCAACCTTATGTCATGGCTGATCGGACCATTGCATTGAAAAACTGAACTCGGGTTTTCAGTTTGATCTTGTAATTGGTGTAGAATTGTTTTACCTCATAGAACTTGCAGGTGCCTGCGGTTATTCGTTTCTCGATTTCAACATCGCCGGTGGCACAGTCGTTGTACATAATTGTCGACCCTAGATATTTGAAGGTGGCCGAGTTCTTGATTTCTACGCCATGTAGTGATGTTATTGAAGATGGATACTGTTTGTCGCCTAGGGAGTCTTTTGTTCCAAGTAGTTCCCAGTTTAAAATAAGGGTTTCGGTTTTAGTTTCATTTATTTTCAGGCCATGGGCTGTGAAAATTCGCTCAATAATTATTAGCATCTCCTGGAGGTCTTCTGCTGACTGAGCGTAGATGACCAGATCATCAGCGTACCCCAGGTACATGTAGGGTACAAGACTAAAACCTTTGTTGTTTTTCTTGGAATTTGTGGACGAGCAATTTTTGGGAATTTCATAGTATAATTCAAACCCTGTCAAATTTCGATCTTGGCATTCTTGCTGGAACAAGCGCATACAGTGGTTGGCATAGATATTATACAGGCATGGACTTTCCGAACCGCCCTGCCGTACTCCACTGGTGGTCTTAAATCTCGCTTGCTCATCACTCGCCATATAGCACTCAGTCTGTGAATACATTGACTCAAGTAAATCAACCAAAATCGAATCCCCAAAAGCTAACCTTGCACTCCTAAATAATAAATATCTCCTAATATGATCAAATGCCGCTGATAAATCGATCATCCCAACAAATAATTCCCTTTGATTTTTTTAGCCCATTTTTGTGTCTGCTTCAGGCAATAAATTCCGTCTATGGTACCCCGATTCGGTCTGAACCCGTATTGCCCCTCATTTAAATAACTGTCGTAAGCTGGGGTTAACCTTTGGACCACAATAGACACAACAATTTTTGTTAGGATTGACGATAAAGTTATTCCTCGGTATTTGTTACAATCTAGCATTGATCCTTTATTCTTGAAAATTGCGTCGATCTTCCCTAAACCAAAATATGCTGGCACAGCTTTTTCTTCCCAAATTTGTTCGAAAAAGTTGACAAGTTCATCGATGAAGATGTCGGTTTGGGAGCCTTCAAGAGCTAATTTTATTGCCTCTCCTGGTAGATCCAAGCTGGCTTTGTTGTTTTTTAGGACTTTTATTACATTTGAAATTTCGGTTTTGTTTGGTGGGTCATTGTTGAGTGGGATATTGCATAGGGGTTTCGGGAGTGGGTGTTGGAGGAGCGGCGGCGTCGGGAGTTCTTTGAGGTGAGGTGGATTAAAGTGGTTTTTCGAAATGTTGGGCGAGTCCCGGGCATTCGATAGCACGGGGTTTCTTCCTCAGTGAAGACTTTTGCTCTTTTGCCACTTTATAAGCCCTCTCCGTATCTCGCCTAACAACTACCTCATTGAATTCCTTAGCTTCTGCCGAATGGTACTGATTTAACAATTTCACTTTCCTATTCTTTATCATCTTGCTCTTTATCATTATTTATCCTCAGCCTTTTCCTCTCCGCTAGGAGGTCGTTAAATTCAGCATACGTCCACGGCCTGCTCCTCCCCCTTTCCTTATCTTTCCTAGGAACACATTTCTCCGTAGCAGCATTCAACATTTCAATGAAATCTTCGCATCTTTTGGGTTGCTTTTGGACGATGGCTTTGTCGATTTCGGCATTGAAATTTAGAGTTTGCTCTGGCGAAAGGTTCTTGTAGTCGTATTTGATATTTGTGGGTTTCTTTTTGGTAAACCTCCAGTCCGTCTTTCTTTTATGGTGTTCTGAAGCAGCTAACAACCATTCGGTGATCTGATTCGAGGTCGAAGCTCCTTCTGACCCGACAATCAGAGCAGAATCTAGTTAGGAAGGTATTAGTGCAGATTAGATCAAGCACCTTTCTCGTCTTCTGGTCGTTGGAATACCAGGATTTTTTATGTAGTGATCTATGTGTAAAGAAGCTGTTCAAAATGCTAATTTCATTTGAGGCACAAAATCTTGTGTGTGTTCTCCACTTTGTTTGCGCTTTGCCATTCCCGGTCCGCTACTACACAGAGTCAACAGCTAAACTGTAACAGTCACAATTCAAATAATTTGCCTCGTCCTACTTTTGACACATTATTCAAAATAATTATGATTTTCTAAATGGTTTTACAAATCACAAAATCATCCGAAAAAAAATTCTTGTTTATTTCCCAAGGAAAGAAATTTCCTTCAAAGAAAGGTATGTCCATAGGAATGATGCTTTGTTCCAACGGCTGTTACATTAATAATTGTTTGCCAAACAAAACGAAGAAATACATCAGAAAAGAAGTTATTTCAAACGACTGTTTCGTGAATATTTTGTGCAAACAAACACAACTACACAGATTCGTATACACAATCCGCTAACGGCATGGTCGGCGATTCCGGCAGGTGGAGGGGTGAGGCAGGGACTAAGGTGGACATCCCAATATTTATGACGGTTGGCGACGTCACCCAATAAATGTTGCCACTAAAACTTATTCAGATCTCCCATAAATTCTCCTGAGGACGATCAGAGCACACTGATCGAAACATCGAGTTGTACCTCCAGTTCTTTTCAGAACTAATTACTACTCAATTGAGAATTTCACATGGTGTCACAGCAATTAGTCTTACTCATCCTCCTCACCATGCAAAGCTACAAGTTTTACTGATCTCCTATAAGTTCAGTATTCCGTTGTATTTTCCATAACAGGCACCCCATTAGCGGACTTAGACATATTATTTAATATTTATTTATTTATTTTTAATGAATCTTCCTTTCCCCATAGGCCTATGTCTTCAACTACAGTATTTATTTTTTATTTGCAAAGATAAGTTTGTGTGTTGTGGGGGTTGATGGGCGGTTGATGGGCGGTTGATGGGAGAGGTTAATAGTGGGGGGGGGAGGGTTAATGGGCCGGTAAAAAAGGCCCAAGTCCCCGTTACCCATCGTAACAAGACATCTGACCAATAGAAGACTACAAATAAGACAACAAAGTGTAAAGGGAGAATCTCTCTCAAACTTGTTTCATAACTTAGTGTTTACATACAAACTTAAGAGTCAAGTACATGTACAGTCACGTGAAGAGATACGTGGGCAGATAGAAGGCCATAATTATAGACAATAGAGAAGGAGAGGAAGTAGTTCTCTGACAGTAGTCATGTGTTTACACTGCACAAGCATCGTACCTCTCACAAACACAATAGAATATGCAATATCAATTGTCGTTATTGCATAGATCACAGCCTTATGCCAAACAGATGGTTCCACTTATCAGAGGGTTAGTTCTGGGTCGGTCTTTATGTGTACACAATGGATGGTTGATATTGCGCACAGACATATGGCAGCGATTACTTTTCCAGCCCAGAAAAAAAAAACTACACAGCTCTGGGAACTGACACCCCTTCTAAGATATGTGGAATGGTCCACTTTAGGATATCAATGACTCACACGCGTCTGTGGGTTTTTTTTCTGGGAAAAACAATGAAATAAATAACTTCTGCCACATTGGTGTGGCTGTCTCTCACGTCGGAGGGATATAATGGCGTAAGAACGATAAGCAGAAGCTTATGAAAATATATATTTCCACTTGAATGACTTGCATCGAGGGTCTTATTGATTGTTAAATATATATGAAACTGTGTGCCTTGCTGCAGTAGCCTTGGTGTTAGGTAGACAGACTGGAATGAAACAAGATGAGTTTTAAAGGAATGCATGCAGTATAATTCTCTACACTTTAGGTATTATCTAAAATTAAAACAATTACCAATTTTAAATAATGAATAATTTACCACCGTTTCACATAAACTTACTTTGTAAGCTAAGGTGAATTGTATCGCGTTTCCCTTGAAATTGTTATGTCTGAGTTTTTATTATTTGTTTCAATAATTAATGTAACATGTAAAATCATGTTCTGTCCTTTATGACATTAACATAATAATGGGAAATGTAAGGAGGAGTTCGGTACTGACGTATCTTAAGTTCTGTTGAGACTCCATAATCAATAGGAATATCCATTGTGAAGTAGTTGGACGATCTAACCTAATTAAAAAAAAACAATCTGAATGAGTAGGAAGGAAACCTCAATAGTTTGAACTCTTTGGAACACAGATTCATCAAAGATGATTTCAATCAAATATATACCAAGACTATGGCCTGTTGTTGGCTGTATATTCACCTAATCCGGTTAAATATTTGATGGAATTGATATAGATAATTCAGTGTGTTTTTTTGGAGTTTTTTTTTTTTGCACATTAAGTCTTTAAGAGTAATTTGAACATTTAAAAAGGTAAACAATCAGTTTGTGTTCATATATAATTTTAAGTCCATTGTTATATTATTTGTTTTCCGTTTCATTTACTGTAAAGGTTTTGTTTGTACTTATTTGGATTTTGATTATTTTTGATTTTGTTTTTGGATTTTGTAGTTTTGTTCAGGATCTCAAATCTCGGAGAAATAGGAAGCAGGAGCTTTTATACCTCTAATAATCTTAAAGGGGTGAGCGATGAATTCATCAGCCCAACCCCCCTAAAAAAATTGTATTTTCTACCTGCGAAAACATTCTGCCATATTTTTACATCAAGTCTTTGTACCTTTAAAAAAAGATTAGGACACTTTATGTAAATAATTTTATTTTGTCCTGCACTTTATATAATTCTTCATTTATTTATTTGCCGTTTCATTTTAACAGGGTAGACTCCTCAGTTAAAGAACTGCGTTCTTTGAGGGCTCTGTATTCAAAGTTATACCAATCTACAAATAAAAATTTATTAAAGTAAACAAATAAAAGCAGTAAATAGAAATATGTTTATACCTTTCCGGTTCGTGATATCATTTTGAAGTATAATTTAAATTACCATGCCTACGCTGATGACACGCAGCTTTACATTACTTTCAAACCTTCTCAAGAACCTGCCGATTCGTGAATTACAACGCTGGAGAAATGTATTCATGAGATTTGTAGTTGGATGAGACAAAACTTCTTGAAATTGAACAATGAAAAAACAGAGTTTCTTCTATTTGGATCGCGTCAGCAATTATCAAAAGTTTATTACAATTGGTGCCTCGCAGATAACCCCCTCGTCACAAGCACGTAATTTGGGTGTGATATGTGACTCGACAATGATTTTATAACCTCATATCTCCAACATCGTTCGCGTACCATTATTTCATATCAGAAATATTGGCTGAATAAGGAAATATTTGAATCAAAGTGCTGTTGAGCAAATCATACATGCGTTTGTCACATCACGGCTCGATAACGGGAATGCTCTCCATTACGGTCTCCCGCAGAATCAAATATCTTGTCTTCAGCACATACAAAACACAGCAGCTCGTGTTGTAACTTTGTCCAGAAAGTCATGCCATATCAATCTTGAAAGAACTGTACTGGCTTCCTGTTTCACAGAGAATTGTTTTTAAACTTATGCTAATTGTTAACAATTTTTGTAATAACATTGCTCCAATTTATATTTCTGAACTGCTGAATGTCTACACTCCATCATGCAATTTGCTCTCCAGCAACATCTCACTCATGAAGGAACCAACTTCAAAACAGAACTGGGGTGATAGGTCTTTTTCTGTCGCGGCTCCGAGACACTTGAATCATCTTCCAACTAAACTCAAATCTTGTCATAGTATAACTAGATTTAAGTCGCTGCTTAAAACTCATCTTATGTCACAATTCTTCAAAGATGATGTATATTTGTAATTGCATTGTAGGTACATGTATCTCAGTACATAATTTTTCCCTACGCTATCATTGTATATTGTTTGTATTCATGTTTTTTCTTTGTTTCCGCACCTTGAGCGCCCAGCAGGGTGGATATGTGCGCGCTACAAATCTTTATTATTATTATTATTATTATTATTATTATTATTATTATTATTATTATTATTATTATTATTATTATTATTATTATTATTATTATTATTATTATTATTATTATTATTATTATTATTATTATTATTATTATTATTATTATTATTATTATTATTATTATTATTATTATTATTATTATTATTATTATTATTATTATTATTATTATTATTATTATTATTATTATTATTATTATTATTATTATTATTATTATTATTATTATTATTATTATTATTATTATTATTATTATTATTATTATTATTATTATTATTATTATTATTATTATTATTATTATTATTATTATTATTATTATTATTATTATTATTATTATTATTATTGTTATTAATCATACCTTCATTGTAGGTTTAGTTGGGGTCTGAACAAGTGTTTCGGGGCATGCATGTACAGTACATACATGTACTATATATTTAAAGCAAAATACCCATTATATGAAAATATCGTCTGACCATGAAGGAGAAAAAAAAACAATTTTGTACAAATATAGATAGGTTTCAATTACATTTAAAAAAAAATGATTTGATGGTGTACATACTTTAACAAATCATAATAAGGGGTTTGGGGTAGGCAACGAGTCCACGGTTCCCCCCCCCCCCTCCTTTTTCAAAAAGTTTGAGGGGGGCCATGGTCCCCTTTTTGGATACATTGATTAAGATGATTTGATGGTGTACATACTTTAAAAAAATGTATGTTAAAAGTGTTTGGGGCATGCATACTTGTACATCCATACAGCACACTATACAATGTACATTGTATACCGTATATTAGGCAAAATACACAATATTTGAAAATATCCTTGGATAGGATATAATATTTGAAGATGTAAAAGTTTCAATTTCAGCCAAACCTCCAATGAAGGTATGATTGGCCCATCCTTGTTTGGAGTCAGACATATGTACCTAGTTTGTACATATACATATATATATATATATATATATATATATATATATATATATATATATACTTGTAGTAAAACTAGTGGAACGCTGGTAGTTGTAACTCCGAGTTTCACGCGTTATGCGATCATCAGACAACTGATAGTCACCAAGTGAGCGTTCCACTAGTTTTACTACAAGTATATATATATATATATATATATATATATATATATATATATATATATATATATATATATATATATATACCTCTGCAGTGAAATATTCTTGCAGTGGCGACTAGGTTGGTAGCAATACATGTACAGTACATAGTTTCAGGGTTTTGCAAAAAGTGCTCTTCTCCCCGTGGTTGCCTAATGGTGGCTCTGATAATTATGTGTATAATGGTCACCTCAAAAGAGGTATGTCAAGTATATACGGTCAACCCAATGAAGTAATTTCTATAACTTTTTATATGGTCGTCTTAAGGGGATAATTTCTATGTTGTATGTGGTCGTCTTATAGGGGTTAATTCTACCACTCTGCATATGTGGTCGTCTTATAGGGGTTAATTCTACCACTCTGCATATGTGGTCGTATTATAGGGGTTAATTCTACCACTCTGCATATGTGGTCGTCTTATAGGGGTTAATTCTACCACTCTGCATATGTGGTCGTCTTATGGCGGCATTTTGATATGTGGTCGTCTTTATGTGGACGTCTTAAGAAAGCACATGTAAGCCATATGTATTACATAATGACCGTCTTATGGGTAAGGTTATCGAGAATTTAATTTATTTATTTATTTATTTATTTGGTGGGGGATTTCCAGCATTTAATTGGCTCCCAAAACTTGCCGGTTTATAATGGTCGCCCTCAGTGGCGGTAACTTCCATGGTCGGTAGATAGTGTGTTTTTAATGTGGTCGCCCTATGGCTGAAAATGTTGTATGTAAAACTATATGGCGACCGATATTTTTTTAGGAAACCTATGTCTCCACGATTTTTACTGAACTAGATGAAAGTGGTATATATGTGTTGGCTATGCTGCGTGATGTAACAACATAATAAATATATTAATTAATTATCGTTAATTACAAATATATGTTGGTCACCCGATAGCCTGTTTTTTATCCGGTCGCCCCATGACCTAATCCATATATATAATATATATATATATATATTTATATATATATATTTATATATATATATTTATATATATATATATATATATATATATATATAATATAAAAGCAATCCGACTACTCGTGTGGTCACCAGAGGGGCCCAAAATGTCAAAAAGTAACCTACGCTGCCTCAATTGTGGGTATTGAAGGACCCCTAACTTCACCATGAGATGTTATATACAGGTACTACTTTTGATAGCAGATTTTAGCAGTTTGGGTGCCATTCACCCTGTGTAACAATGTGCAGCAAAATATCGTCTCCCAATATTGAGATATAGGCCTCTGAAAATGCCAACAAATCACCAAAGCAACTTGGAGGGAGAATTTTGTGCTCTGTGGCCCAATTTGCACTTCGTGAAAACGGTGGCGAATATCTCGGAAATGACTTGTGAGCAAACATTTGTTGTGTGTTCATTACTCCCATAGAGGTATGTTGAAAAAACAAATGAGTCAAATGTGAGTCGGTCACTGACAAGCCCTAGGTGATTTGGCATGGAATGACCCTGATGTTATTTTATAGAGAATCCGTGCTAATCGTATTTGTGTACATGGAATATCTGACAAAGATGGATGCAGATCGATATCGAAGGTTGTAGTTTCGTGTAGAAAAAGAGGGGGCGGGGCCTTACCATTGAACATATTTTTACCCTCCCCTTTTCAAAAAACAAACCAAAAATACAACAATAAATAACCAACATGGCACAAATTGAAACCCCAATTTTAACTATAGCGAAGTGGAAGTGGTGGTGGGGGTTTTATGATTGATATCTTTCCCCCAACTGCTTGTACGATTTGCCGGACAGGAATTTGTTTTAATTGAATTATTGCCCGGTCTTTCAACAAGACTGTTATCCTTACTAGTTTGTGGTTTGTTTTTAACTGAGTAATTGTTTTCCAGAGATCAGTAAAGGTTGAGGTAAATGATTTCTTGGGTAAGGTTTGGGATTTTATTTATTTTACACTTTTGTGCTGCTTAATTTTGTGATCTTCATATTGAGATCTCACAAACAGTGCTCTCATGTGTCCAACATTAACATGATGTTATAATACACTTTTCATATTCTTTTGGCTTTCCAGAAATATGGATTCTGAAAAATATGTTTTAATGTTTTTCATAGACGCTTAAATTAAATGAATGAATCATCACCCAAGGCAATGGCTATTTGTTTGTTTTTCATCCACTGTCGCCATAGAGTTAAAAAAAAAACAAGGCCATACTTGATCAACTATACAGTTAATAATGAGAACAGCCTATGGGTTTGACAGCGGTGGATGTCAATTATAGGCCTATTGTGTTCAAAACGATCATAATAATTCAAAATATACAATAGAATAATAATGCATACAGATATGCTCCAATACATTACAAACATAACGATGAAGGGGGTAATTATTTTTTCATGGTCCTGCTGGATTGGGGTCCGCCAGGCAAGGACCTCAGGGAATTTTGTAGCCAGGAAGCTTATAAAATGTAATTTTATTGAGTCCATTGTTAATAATGAGAACAGCCTATGGGTTTGACAGCGGTATATGTCAATTATAGGCCTATTGTGTTCAAAACGATCGTAATAATTCAAAATATACAATAGAATAATAATGCATACAGATATGCTCCAATACATTACAAACATAACGATGAAGGGGGTAATTATTTATTCATGGTCCTGCTGGATTGGGGTCCGCCATGCAAGGACCTCAGGGAATTTTGTAGCCAGGAAGCTTATAAAATGTAATTTTATTGAGTCCATTTTGTACTCTTTGGGAAATAAAGGGAAAATTATTTCTCAGTTTTCTAAACCACAAAATTGATGTTGTAGAAAATAACGACCAGAACGAATATTGAATTAACAGTGTAACATGAGCATAATGTACGTTAAAAGGTCCTGTGAAGAGTATATTTACCAACCTTTATTTATTGGTGATGTTATATCGATTGGTATGAATTAAAAACAATTTTAAATGTTTTTTTTAATTTTTTTTTTATTGTTTATCTAATAATCAAAAATTGACCCCCGAATTTTTGAAGTTTTAACGAAACGTTCGTGACGTACACAAAGGCAGAGAATTTCTATGTACCGTGAAACGCAGCGCAAGCCCCCATCATGCGGTCGGAAAACACACCAAAGGCAATGCTAACATTACGGTGTTATTTTATGAAATAACAGAAACAGTAGAGTCAAAGTTTTGAGAATTTTTAAAACTCAAAACAAGCGCAGGCATAATGAGAAAGGTTTAATGTTTTATGTTTGCCTTGCCAGGATATAAAATCAGACACGATGTTTTTATTAATGCGGAAAATCACGGCATGTTTTCATGCCGTGAACACTGATACGGTAAGCATGGTGTGAACATGTCGTTTTGCACGGAAGTGGACTGGGTTATGCATGGGAGTATTATTAAATGGCCACTTACCCTGAGTCTTTCTCGCTTTAAAAAGCACCTCTCTTCTTCGTTGGAGCCTTCCCAGCGGGAATATCGTTGGAATTGCATCTGGTAGCAGCATGGCCTTATAAGCCATACCGAACTGGCTGTGAAGGGCCCGTTCAAAGCATGTCTGCTCGAACTGTGCACTACAATACGTAAGAATGAGTGTTCCGTCGGTCCCGACCACTTCGCTCTGGTCAGCTTCACTTTAGTCGTCCAAATACGTCTGTACTTTGGATCAGACAGAAATCGGTGTAGACTAACACCGTCTTTGGTGGTGTTGCTGCAACCTGCAGCATTATTTAGAATAATGACAGTACAGCAACAATTACGTCATGATTCTTATGACGGAAGAGCGACAATTGCGCCATTATTTTAAAAATAGGAATGTGAAGGGAAGAGGCATTCTGACTAGGTTGCCGCGTGCGCTTTGACTAAAGGCTAACGAGAGGACAGCGCAAAGCCATAACGGTATGTGATGCACTGTGAGGTTTAATGTTGTCTTTATTATTGTGCAGGGTTGAGAACTGACGCACCAAATATGACAGAATTTATATAACACACCTGCTTAGAAATAGGTGGTTTATTGTATTAGTCACCTACTCTAAAATAATTGTGGATATACATGTATGCGTAACATATCATTTGGTTATTGCATAAATTAAAAAATGACAAAAAAAACCTGCACTAACCATTTATAAATTTGCTACACGGCTAACCAAAACCAATATTTAAAAATAAACACCTAACAATTTTGGAAAAAGTTACTTACCATTTGTTTTGTTCTAGACGCTTTTTCTGCCACATTGGTTATTAAACAATCATTGTGGGAAGTTGTTGATGTTTTTCGTTTAAGAACTATAACAACATTAAATTTAATTAAGTTGGTAAAATAATAAAAAGAAAAGAAATAATATACATAAGTTAAAAGAAGATCTGGATCTCTTGTCTCAAAATCAAAATTAATTGATGTTGATGTTGTAACTCCAGTGCCTGAAAATCTTTTGTCAAGGGCGCATTGGAAAACTCTTACCATGAAATTGATTGCCCATAAACGAAAGCAAAAATAACAAATACATTTTTTTTTAAATCCTCTGTGCATCGAAGACTGTTAATTTGACTGCATCAATTGCGAAAAGATGCGAAACATCATATTTCACGATGAGATAATTGAAGTCATGAATGCCAAAAAACGATATGTTAGAAATCACCTTTAGTTTTGGAATTGTTAACGCTTGTTCTAAACATATGTACAAAAATGACAGCTCGAAATAAAGGACAACGATAGTGAAATTCTAATTAGAGAAGAACTCAACCATGAGGTGGATGAAACTAAGGCAGAGTACGTGACGCAGATGGCTGTTGTGTGTCGGAGATACTGCAGTGTACAGTGAACTATATATGCCTCGTGTCTGTGTGTGAGAGAACTTCAAGGCCGTTCACACGCGAAATAGGCTGTGCATAAAGAAGGGTACTTCTGAAGAGTTGTTCACTTAAATTTACGTTTTCGACTGGAAGGAGATTGGGTCATGTCTGTGTACGAAATGTGACAATTCAAGATCTTTAAGATGATGCAAAGATTGTGAAAATATATTTTGTGGTTCATGAGATAATTTTTTGAAATATTAAACTTTGATTTAGTGTAATTCGATATCTGATGACGTCACCGTGACGTCACAACTTAGGACACAACTACATGTTAAAGTCTAAGTATGTGTTAGTACTGTGAACTTTGCAACTATCCTTTTTTTGTTGGATATGAGAAGAAAAAGTAAAAAAAAATAGAGGTATTGACTTTGTAGAAAACAAACTTAGGGTGTTCGAGTGTGCATCATATGTGATGACGTCATCACCTAAAGTTGTTAAAAGACAAGAGTTACTTCAGGAGATATGAGTTTTCCTAATATATAATTGAAATAACATATAATATGCTATACTGAATACATTAACTTCCGGTTCAATCATCCCATATAATTTTAAATTCTTCCAACCGTAAGTTCCGGTTCAATTATTTGACGTCATTCATACTTCACAAAAATTTTCCTCATAATGGGTGTCAATTGTACTAAATTTGGTAAAATTCTGTCTAATGTTTTCTCAAGATAGCAAAAAGGGACTTTTTTAAACCTGCCGCTAGAGGGCGCTGTTAAGAGCGATGACGTCACCAAATATATTTTTGAAAAGAGCAGATCCCATTAATTAACATATAAACCCAGAATACTTTTTTTGAGAAAGCCTATTGAGATTTTCGTCAATTTATAAAGAGCTTTTGAAACTTGAACTTCCAGTTTGGACCGGAAGTAAGGGTCAATAGGGTCATATCTGTGTATCAAATTTCGAGTCTGTATGATTATGAAGGAATCAAGAAATTATCTGTTGTGGTTCACGAGATATAAATTATATTCTTTTAATTATAATTAATTACGTAATAATTCATTAGATGACCTCACCATGACGTCACAACGTTTCCTGGAAATATATGTTAGGTCTAACTATGTGTTAAGTTTTAAGGTTCTTTGAACTCCGCAACTATGTTTTGGCTGTACAAATACATTTACAGAATAGTGATTCAGAATATTTCTTCACTTAAACTTCCGGTTTCGACCGGAAGGAGAGGTCAGATTGAGGTCACGTCTGTGAACGAGATGTCACATAATTCAAGATCTGTCCGATGATGCAAAGATTGTGAAAATATCTTTTGTGGTTCATGAGATATGATTTTTGGAAATATTAAATTTTGATTTAGTGTAATTCGATATCTGATGACCTCACCAGTTTTAAGGTTCTGTGAACTCTGCAACTATGTTTTTGTCTCTGTATAAGTCTTGTTGAGAAGGAGAAGGAACAACCCAAACAATAACAAGAGGTGTTCGCGCTTTCGCTCGAACATCTAAAAGACCACACACAAGTGTGAACGGCACTCGCGATCGCGTGCGTGGTCTTTTTTGGTCGTTGTGTTGTGTTCAGGGTTGTCACTAGTCCGAATGCCTCTTCCCTTCACAGTCTACTATTTCTTAGAATAATGACAGTACAGAAACAATTACGTCATTATTCTTATGACGGAAGAGCGACAGTTACGCCATTATTTTAAAAATAGCAATGTGAAGGGAAGAGGCATTCGGACTTGCCGCGTACGCTTTGACTAAAGGCTAACGAGAGGACAGCGCAAAGCCACAATGGTATGTGATGCGCTCCGAGGCTTAATGTTGTCTTTATTATTGCAGGGTTGAGAATTGACGCACCAAATATGATAGAATTTATATAACATACCTGGTTAGAAATATTATGTGGTTTATTGTATTAGTCACCTACTCTAAAATAATTGTGGATATACATGTATGCGTGCTTCCGGGATTCTCTCAGGGGTGTTCGTTTTTGAAAAATGATCTGGAATTAAGCGAGCACATATTCGGTATTCGAAGCCCCGGGTGGGCGTGGGGTTAGTGAGGGCGCACACACAAAAACGAAATCGAAGTTTGGGTGAATTACATCTGCGAATTCAACAACGAATTTCTCATTTTGAAATATCTAATATCTTCTTTTGAATGCATGAGAAATGTGTGCAGATAATAACTGAGTACGTCCATATGAGATATGTGATGTATTTTTTGAAAACGCACTTAAAGCACTGTAGCTCATATGCCTGAGGAAACCTATTTTTTGAAAACGCACAAGGGCGCTTGTCATGTGAACCAGAAACACCGGAATAAACCCCTACTCTTGCACAATAAGGGTTCTGGGTTCTTTTACGTGCATTACTTAATCTAGTACACGGGACCTACAGCTGAAAGTCCCATCCGACGGACGAAGCATTAATGGTTAAGTGTTCTTCCTCAAGGACACAAGCGCCGTGACCAGCCATGCTGGGATTCGAACCCACATTCTGACAACACCAGAACTTGAGTCTGACGCAGACCTATCGACCACGACACTCCATTAAATGTATAGTATTTGGTAAAGCTTATCTTTTTATCGTTTCGGTATTTTTATATACAGACTCTACAAGTGTAGTACTAGCGAGAGTTTTTGCATGTCGAGTCGAGTCAGAGCTAAAACGTCACTCTTGCATGACAGCGATCTAAAGAACTAGACTCCATGGAGTATGGAGTAAGGTATGGTTCCCGTTTTTCGGCAACTTTGCTAATTTCCAGTCGCCAACAAAATATCATTGTTTGTTTACTTCTCTCCATGCTTTATATAAAGTCCAGTCGTCTCAAAAAGTGCATTAAAAGATGTGTATGTATTCCATGCTTGCTGATAAATGAATTACTTTCTGCGAACACAATTTCATAGAACATATGTTTTTGAACAATAAATACCCCCACAAGAATTCAGTATCAAAGCTTCTTTCTTTGGAGCTGAAAAATCGGTCATAAGACATCTCGACCCTTGTGACAATTCGACCCAGCAATTCGACCCACGAGACAACTCGATCGTCGTGACAACTCGACCCTTGTGACAACTCGACCCACAAAAACTCGACCCACGAAACAACTCGATTCTCGTGACAACTCGACCCTAGCGATTGATTCAGTGCGCTGAGTTAAATGGGTCGGACTATTGGAATATGGCGCAACTGATGAATTTGAATTTATCTTTTTGCTGAACGAGTCGGGTATTAATTTGAATGAAAAAGGGTTGAAAAGGGCCTGAACACGTTTTAACTTTATTATTTGAGGTGTTCAGAATCGTATCGCCTGTATAACATGTATGAAGTCTTATTGATGGACAGATGAATAGTCGGCTGATAAAATAATAACAACATTTTCAAGAAATTGAAAGTTTTACAATTTGTGTAACTGTAGGCCCCTACAGATTTATTTTATCTACATAATAACAATTGAAAACCCACACACAATTGAAATCAACTAGGGTTCACATGAAAATCATGATAGCCGTAGGATTCTGAGTGGTTGTGCACGTAACCACGGGGATGGGGTTCAGGGAGTTCAACCCCCCATGGGCCTGCCGATTTTATTTTGTTTTTATCCTCCCCTCCGTTGATCAACGTTCGAGATCTAATACTTTGTTGTAAATTATGCAAATAAATTTAAATATCCCCACTTTTCAACACGGATTTACGCCACTGGCAATCATACATTAAGCCACTATGTCAAAACAACCAAAGAGTGTTAAAAAATCACCAAAATCATACTCATTCTAGCCGGCCAATCGTCATCGGGCAAGCTCGGTGGTCGAGAGGTTAAGACGTCTGCACGAGTAAGCAGGAGGTCGTGGGTTCGAATCCCGGCCGAGTCGTCTGTGTAGTTTTTTCACAGACACTCGGAAAGCACTGAGCATACAGTGCTATACACACGTCGGTGTAGGGCAAAATTAAATCAATTGTCATACTTGTCAAATGTCTTGTAAAATGATTCTGCCTGAGCTACTCGTATTTTTTTTATAGAAATAAACTTAAATCAAAAATGAAATTAAAAGACTGCTTTTGGTACTAACGCGTATCACCCGACATTTTAGAGTGGGGAACAGCATATCAACTATACCGTTTTTTCTTGCAACACCATAATTATTAATAAAGCGATCAGAATGCATCACAGAGCGTCCAAAGTCAAAATATTTTCGTGACTCTGAATACAGTAAGGCAGGCTCCTACACCGTATATAAATAATTGTCTCCCACTATTTTGATGGCCCATACAAGATCATGACCAAAATAATTAAGTATGCCTACCCTGAATCCTCAGGAGTATTCTATCGTTTTTCTTGAAGCCCCATCAAAAGTAAAAGACGTCGTCATAAAGTGCTCAGAATACACTGTTTATAGCATCATTAGCCAGAATACTTCACAATCTTGAAACTCTCATAATTGCATAAGAGAGCGCGTAGAATCAACACATTTCCTCAAGTGGGCCCGTTCGGAGCCCCTGAAGCTCATTTTGAGCTTGATTTAAAATAAATAAAATACCTGGAAGTAGGTATATCCATAGACAATTAGGTTTTCGTTACGTGTTTGTTACTAATCTAGGTCGGCCTGAACTGCACACACGAACAGGTTGGAGAGCGAACATGCTTGCCATATGACGTTCGATATGCATCTTCATTATGTCTTCATTGTGTTCCAGGAATCTTAGGAATTCTTTAGAGGATTTTTTTTTTGGGGAGAGGTCCGTTAACAAAAGAACAACAGTGTGTCAGTGTATAGGGACATTTTTTGGGGTTAGCACTCTGCCACATATCGAGCATGGTATAATCCTTGCAGCGCTCGTGGTAATAAAGATTTGTAGTGCGCACATATCCACCCTGCTGGGCGCTCAAGGCGCGGAAACAAAGAAAAAACATAACATGTCAAAGAATTTCAGACTCCATGAAAGGGTTGCTCTCCACCTTTTTGTAATCCCATCCATAAAGAACCGAGTAAAAAACATTTAAAACACTCTGAAATTGTATGCCCTCGTTTTATAATTGAGTTCTTACAGACACAAGCATGCATCTTCGTAGCGTTAGGCATGACATTGGTTACAAGGCCACTACCAAACAAAAGAGGGCGCTAGCAGTAATTAGAAGCAGTTCCCGTTGTAAACAGAAATTAATCATTGTTTTCGATCAAGCAGCGCTGGTTGTAGGCGTATTATAACAACGCGAAGTGTGTCAATAAAGCGGTATTCACCATTGCATATCGGGCTGTCAAATAATGAAAAACATATTTTGAAAAGATTTATCTTCACTTGAATGACTCAATGCCGAGTTGATCATCCTAGATTATATTAAATTTTGAGTTGTGTCAGCATTTTACCAACAAGCGATAAACGACAAGCGATCAGGGGGCGTAGCCAAAGGGGGTATTCCCTGAATACAAGATGATAGTAACCTGCCTAATTGTGTCTGTTTGCAGGGGCAACCTCGCTTTCAAATGTCATTGATTTTTAAGTAAATTAATGGAAATATAACTACATCTATTTTATTTATTCCTTTTGTTAGGAATGAACTTTCTTTGGAACTATCAGATTATTGGGCCTTCGCTGGTACAATTATCATGGTTATGAAAAGAAATATTTGTATTTGACAAAATGTTAACATAATTTTTACACATTTCAAATTTTTAAAGTACTTTTTGCAAAAATTTTAACCACCTTCCATTTTATTGGTCTTTCAAGAATATTGATTAAAAGTTTTGAGAGCTTCTCCAAATTATACCATTTTATTTAAAAAATCGAAAACAATATTTTTATTTTCAAGATTAAAAACCATTTTACAACCATCTGGAATAAGATGAAACATGACATGATTCAACTGTTTTTCTTCTTGGGTACATTTTTTCTGCCCCCATCAACTTTAACACTAACAGTTTGGGGGTGAGTCATTATACCAACATCAATTTTCTGATGACTACAAATTCTGTGCGTCTCAAAAAACGGCACTCAAGACGTCCACACGAATGATCATGCATTGAAATTCACCATTTTACAAGAGAATCCTTCACTGAAACACCAAACTGCTAATTTCATTTGTAAGTTACCGTCCAGTTGATTATATAGCCTTAGATGCGTCATTTAGGGTAAATTGAGGTTTTGCAGATAATGCATTATAACATTACATGTCTGTGTCCTTACATTCCCCATTGATTGGATGATACTGTTTCGTAGAGCCTGAAGTGATGAAGACACCAACAATGATTGAGTCAATAACTGCAGTTTGGTCTCAGAGGTATAAGGTTTATTGCAAATAAAGCAACTGCCGCAAAGCATACTAGGATACAATTTGGGGCATCTGTTTAGAGCGGCTTGACGTCAACAATATTTTGTTTGTTTGCACGGCACGCAGTGGCGCTGTTGCGCCCACAGACATCCCATGATTCCTTGCAGCCACTATTTGCGATAAACCTTATGGAATTACATAGTGTACTTTATATAAATATCTGTATTCTAAAAACATGTTTGGAAAGTATGTCAAACCCAACAGCCACTGCAAGTCTTTGTGCACAATGACTGTTAACTGTTAAGTATATTTTTAAGCATGTTTTTTTAGCAGACAAAATGGCCAACATCTCACTGGATGTGAATACATTCAATGCTCAAAATCTCCCAATAAAAATATTGTTTCCAATCTTCACTTGACTACACTTGGGCTTGGCTCTTTTGAAGGAAAATCTGTGATATTTGTATAGAAAAGTGATTATGAAATGAACTTATATATGTTGCCAAATATCAACGTTGTACCTTCCTTTTCAACTGAAGTTAAAGGATATGATCTTGATTCCAATGAAAAAAGCAAGGAAATTGTCACAATAACAAAAACACAAGTTTAAGACAATAATATTTGTGTTTCATATTCTCAATACTATTCTGCTATAGACCAAGTAAACAACAAAGAATTTAGAAGTCCTTGTTCACTTAAGGAGCATGTCCATTTGAGAATCCATATCAAAAATCATTTCAAATGCAAAGCATTAATATTTTAGGCCTAGATGTTTTTGTTTCTACAGACAGCAGCTGGCAGACAGCATAATACTAGTTTATACACAGCAGACGACCCTTGGCAAAATTGTGTAATGAGTAAGGACAAAAATCAAACTCACGGACCCTCCTTGTTGTGATGAAAATTTAAGGGCAATCAACTCCTCAACACGTTTGACATGCAGCAAATTGTTAAATTCTGTCTATTTATACAAAATATGTATCTATTTATGTATCTATTTTTATGTATATTTATGTATCTATTTATGATGTATTGTTTGTCATCGTTTTGGACGGAACTTTTAACATGTAAGTGTGTTTGGTTGCACTTTTTATCGTCTATGGACTGAATCTTTGTTGTATGCATACAATAATGGCCGCCATGAGGATTCTCGTATTTATAACAGCCATCTCACTGTTGCAACATCGTTTTAAACCCTTACTATGTGGGGAAATCTCCAAGACATTTAGTGCTGAAAACACAGGAGATATACTTTTATCGTCATCGTACTCATTTTCAGCCTACGAACACTTCCGACAAGTGATATTTGTCGATGGTTTGATAACTAACGTTGGGACACATTTACGACTGTCACTGTGTACCTCGGGTTTCTATTCTACAAGGACTCCAGTGACCAAGTGGTTAAAACATGGTTACATTTGCATGGCAATCCCTGGTCATGATCCAGCAACTGATATAACCGTTTTCATGGACGTGTTAAGAAACCCAGGACCTTACAGAAACTGTAATTTGAATCCATGTAACTGTAAATTCAGTGAAGAGAATGATAACCATCGTATAACTTACACTTCCATTGAGCTAAGACGTATTAAACAAAGTGTACAATTACCGAAATCGATCTATGACCGTTTAAAATACCTCAACCTACTGAAGAAAAAGAGGGGTTGCAGAGGAGGTACACGTTTCCTTAGACCAATACCTGTTATCATCACCAGTAATCGCAGTTACAATCCATTCTACAATATAATTTTTTAACTTCCATCAATAATGCCTATGATGAACATTTTCCGAAGGTAAAATCAGTGTTGGGTCACAATGACAAGTCATGGATGACTATCAGAATAAAACAGCTTGTCAAAGATCGTCAGCTTGCTTTTATGCCCCAGTCACATTTACGCCGATTGTAGGAAAGGCGCCCGCCCGGCGAGCTTTTTGCCTAAAATCGCACGGGAATCGGGGAAATCTTACGGTCACCGGCGGATCAATCGGAGCTATCGGCCGATTAAAACACGCCGCACGGGCCGCCGCCAACTTTTAACGTTGAGTTATAATTTTCCGATGGCCGGCAGACTTTTGTTCAACCCAACTCATCGCAAATGAACCGCAGGGGACCCGTAAGGGAGCCGTCCGATAGCCTAACGGCCACCCCACGACACCCGGCGGCATCGTACGGTCATCAAAGGATTAATTAAGAGATTAGGAAAGGCTCGGGGGCCACCTGGACCGTACGGTGTCTGGGGGTCCTCCCGATGGCCTTATGGGCGCCGAAGGGTAATCGTACGGCGCCCGAGCGGTATCAAGAAACCGTGCGGGCGCCTACCGATTAGTCACCGGCGCCCGTCCGGCGCCCGCGCGGGTATCGTGCGGGCGCCTGAAACCAGTTGAAACCGGCCACAGACGCCCGCCCGGCGCCCCTCCGGGAAGTATATAAAGCAATATTTATACCCAAGATGTACAAACATTAAATCCCAAGCGGGCATCGTGCGGGATACGTCCAGCCTTCCCCCGTTCACCTGGCGGGCTCCGCCCGGGCGGAAAACATCGGCCGGGTGCCTCAAGGCCTCCGTACGGTGCCTGGACGATGTCCGTAGGGCCACCATACGGTCCCCGTCCGTTGTCCGTTCGACTTAATCGGCGGAAATATAATTTGTTGCCGTGCGGCGCCAGTATCTAATGTGACCGTGACCAAGTGCAATTTGAGACATCCGGGATTTGTCTCCGATGGCCGGGACATCGGGTGACCGCCCGATACCCCCTCTCCGCCCGGCGCCCGCCGGAAATGTGACTGGGGCATTACACAGGGCGATTTGGTGAGATGGCGCTTGTTACGCAATAAGATCCAACAACAAATAACCAAAGCCAAAACCAAGTTCTACAAGCACTCAGTTTGTTGCCTCAAGAATTCCCAACCAGCAAAGTGGCACAGACACATTCAAAATATGTGCCATCTCAAATCAAAGCCTAGTACTATTCCTGGAGCGGACGCTAATCCTAGTGGAATAGTTGAAGCCATCAACAGACATTTCGCAATGATTTGTAATCAACTCCTAGCCTTAGCTCCTCAAAACCTCCCCGTATATTTACCGGCAGAAACACCACCGCCTAGGATCTATCGCGGACAGGTCCTGAAAGCTCTCAAGAGTCTTCAATCGTCTAAAGCTGGTCATCCTTTGGACTTACCGGTTAGAGTAATTAAGGAATTTGCACCTGAATTAGCTACCCCGCTTACACATATCTTCAATGTTTGTCTCAGTGAAGGCCGCTTTCCTGATGTGTGGAAGTCTGCAACCTGTTCCAAAAGTCAAAAACATTTCCTCATATGATGAACTTAGACCTATTTCATTGACTCCTATTTTTGCTCGTATTTTTGAAACATTTATAGCTCAATGGATTATTAATGACATTTCTGATGAACTTGATCCTAAGCAATATGGTAACATCAAGGGTAGCTCTACTGTTCATTACCTTGTGGATATGGTGAACTCTTTCCATGAGGGACTTGATAAGCCTAACCAATATGCATACCTTTCAACCATTGATTTTACTAAGGCTTTTGATCGGGTTAATCATAATGTAGTTATTAAAAAACTCATTGATCTTGGAGTTAGACGTTCGATTGTTCCCATTGTCTGTGACTTCCTTACTGGACGCACTCAAAATACCAAATTCAAAACTCACATTTCAAAGCTCACTACTATTTCTAGTGGCGTTCCACAGGGAACGAAATTGGGACCCATACTGTTTCTTATTCTTGTCAATGATGCTGCTATAGGAAGTCACAGGCGATGGAAATATGTTGACGATCTGAGTCTTGGTGAGATAATTAAGTACGGTGAGCAACCGCAACTGCAAAACCAGCTTAACGACCTCTCTGAGTGGTGTTCAATGAATGATGTCCTCCCTAAACCTGCCAAATGTAACATAATGAAGATCAGTTTTCTAAGACGAGAAACACCAAATAACGTTTTTACTCTTAATTCTGTTGTTTTAAATCCGATTACTCAAATGAAGCTTTTGGGCGTCATCATCCAGAACGTTCTTAAATGGGAAAGTCATGTCACAGATATTGTCTCTAGGGCATCCCGTAGACTATATACTCTGTGCCTTAAAAAAAAATGTCATGCCCCTTTAGCCGATTTAGTTTCTGTTTACACATCTTATATCAGACCTATTCTTGAGTATGCTTGTCAGGTTTGGCATAGCTCCATAAGCAGACAATTATGCAATAGAATTGAATGTGTTCAAAAACGGGCCTGCAGAATTATTATTGGCTATAAGAATTACAACAGTTATTCTATGACTCTAGAACTCTTACGAATTTCTTCACTAGAATCTAGAAGACATAATTTGCTCTTTAAGTTTGGCAATAAATTGTTGAATTCTAGTAAGTTTAGACATATGCTCCCTCCTCAGAAAGCAAGTTGTACTGTTAGGGAACTTAGGGATACTACCACCTCTGGCTTAATTATTCCCCATTGTAGAACACAAATATATAAAAACTCCACTATTCCTGCCCTTGCAAGAATTTTATAATTTTAATAATAATTTGTATACATTTTTTTCTTCTCTTTTTTTGTTTTTCACCACTGCAATTTTGCTGTTTTAACAAAGAAAAAAAAAATCTTCTTTTAAATGGCTTAATATGTATTTTTAAAATGCTTTTTGTATAGTTGTAATTGTAAGCAAGGTTATTTCAGTCACTTATGTGACTGCCAACCATGTGTTTTTTTAATAAACCAGAATAAATAAATAAAATACTGTAACGCGGCGGTCGGTGGCGGCGCTATCGCAACTCTAGTGCCAGTGCCAGTGTCTCCTCTACCAATCTGATCACCGTGGTACAAATAAATTTATCTTCCCCCAAGTCCGTTGGGTTGAAATATACAACCAGGCAGCTGATATGTAACCGGGGGAATATACAACCATGCCGGTTATATTATGGACGCAACGTTGAAAGGAATTTCCTTATTGTAGTTGTACGTTTTGTATCTTGTTTGCTTAATATTAGCTATGTAGTGTTATTATTGCCTTCTCGTGTTACATTTAGGAATGTTCAGTCCGAGTTATAAAATGCGGTAAAGCTAGGGGGTCTTGCCACCACTGAGGGCTATAACACCTACGTCCTCGTCTAGCCCTGTGGCAATTTTTTGGGGTTGCAGTGGGTACGGCGATTTAGAGCCTGGCTGGACTTGCCAACGCGCTGCCGGTGACGGCGGTTGCGAAGGTGAACGTCTGTCCAGTGAATCTTAATTTAGTTTCGTCTTCGTGTCAGGATGTTATTCGATTATTACAGTATATGTCTGATACAGGTAAATGATACATATTTACTTGTTTTTTTATTGACTTTTCACTGGAAATTGTATTTGTAATTTTTAGAGTTTAATCGGGAAATAAGAAGTTTAAGTAAAGAAACATTTTCTTGTTGGTGTCGAGACAAATTCTATAAGTGTTCGGTGAGCTTTGGGAATCGACGTCAAGTCGACCACAGCACCGGCTAGTTCATTATTTAGCGGTGGGAAAAGTTACGATAACTTGGTATACGTCTCGGTGACGTGGCTGCGAAGATTAATGGAGAAAATAACTTCCATTCAGAGTGAGGCATAACTCGAAATAATTTCGTAAGGGGCTAGCTTTGTTTGGGATTATTGGTTATCTGACAGGCGTATTGGAGTGAATCCTTTGCAGGAGGCCGTCAGTATTTGTCACTTTGTATAGTGATGGCAGACTTTTATAATTTGTCGCCGTTGATGTCAATAAGTAAATTGTTGGGATGTTGGGAGAAATTAAACAAATAATATTTTCGGAAGACGGGAGAGGCATATGGATTAATCGAGTATGTGTTTTTATGTATTTTTAAGATATTTTAAAGAAGTGCGATGAAGTTAGATTGGGTTGGAGAGTGATACTGATAGATATTTCTTTTCGGCTGTAATTCGAAGTCAATTCGTACAGTCTGATTTGAGTAATCTGGTCCTCCCATGAGGATTGTATAGTTTACGAATGTGTTGTTTTTTATAGTTATGAACGATGGACGTTCTACCGTTTGTAGAGGCATTGCATGCGAGTCCGTCATGGACACCGGCATATTTTTTGCCATTACATGCACAAAGATAGTGACCGCAGAACTCGTGTAAAAGATTGCATGGTTTTTGGTTTTGTTTTAGCATATTGTAATTCACTTCATTTTAGACCATCGTCTACCTGCTGATGATAGCTGAAGGTTGTTTTAGCCAGGGACCGGACTTTATCATGGTGCCGAAATGGTGGGTCCGTGATCTGTAGACCCAGTCTCGCTGGTTGGGGTATGTTTATGGTCCATTAGTTATTCTGTTGATTGTTTTATGGGTTCTTGTAAAGGGATCAGGGATCAGGGATCGGGGATCGCTCGTAAATGGCTGTTGGGTATGGTATGTTTTCGTCGGAAAGCGTTATTATTGTTTGACATAATTATTGTTAATTGCGCCTTATTCTTCCATTTCATTTTTATTATGTAGGGCCTATACCATTTTGTATTAAAGAAAATTGTGGTTAACTGAATAATTCAATTAGATTGATATAGAACATGAGGTGAACGTATTTTGTGCTGATTTAAAGTTGTTATTTTTCTGTTTGTTTTAACAGGTTTTTTTTTGTGTGTGTTTGGTTTCGGGTTTACGTTTTCATTTTGGTTGTAGTTCTCTAGATTTGTGATTTCATTAAAGTTCATTGGTCCACGGTATCCTTACTTGCATTCTGTGTATTATTCCTGGGTGTGCAAAAGCTCTGGTTACAGATAAATATTATTACTGAAGAGATGGACTACAACGTAAGAACTAAAAATGTCGCCTGTCTAACAGTTTCAACAATTTATTTATATCTCAACACAAAATAAGTTAGCATTAACTATCATACAATAATGTGCTCATAACTCCGTCATTACTCTAAACGTAGCCATCCGCTTTAAGCTAATGAATAATTACTCCGCCAGTCCCAGACAGGGTATCGTCAGCTACCAGCTGATGAATAATAAGGAAAAGGCTACGCGCCTGTTTCTACCAATACTTGTGCCCATTTAATAATAATAATAATAAGACGATTTTTATATAGCGCATATCACCGTGAGGTCCCTATGCGCTTGAGAAAAAGAGAAAGAAAGACAAGAAAGGAGAAAACTAGTTTGCAATTCAAGTCTTCTCCACACAGTCAAAAGTTCACAAAGGACACTGAAAAAATGAGAGAATGAAAGAAGCTGAGAAGGCAGAAAATTAATTTAAATTAATTTAACTGTGATAACATTGATTGAACAGATGTGTTTTAACCCAGGTTTTAAATTGATCAGTAGTTTCAGCCAGTTTAACATTTGGTGGTAAACTGTTCCAAAGTTGCACAGCAGCACTTTGAAATGAGCGAGAACCATAAGATGTAGATGTAATTACTGGGGCTGATAGGATATATTTGTTTTTAGAGCGTAGGTTTCTAGCTGGATGATACTGTTGAACTAAATCCTGGAGATAAGCAGGGGCTGTACCATGAAGACACTGATAAGTTAACAATAAAATCTTAAAATCAATGCGGACGATTGTTTCTACAATAATAGACAGTCATTGTTATTCTTTTAACACTGGGTCCTTGGTCTATTTGAGAGAGTCTGGTTTTAAATTATAGCCATTATCATGATATAATTAGAGTAGTTTCTCCCCATCTGCATTTTGCTTATAAGGCTATCGTGGCCGTAAAGGGCATATTGTTTAGATAATGGTAATTCTAGGCAATGATGGATCGGGTGAGGGAGCGGGGGAAGGGGTCCGTACAACCCATGTTTGAATCGTTGTATATGAATATATACCTTAGGTTTTTGTTGTGCCAGACTGTTCTTTGCCGTGCCTCCTCCCTTATTCAAAACCGCCTGTTAGATTATATTTGCAACTGTAAATGGGAGGTGTGTCTGTCGTCTGTTTTGTTTTTCTGCATGTATTAATACACGTCTCATTAAATCGCCTGCACTGTAAGTCCTGTCGCCCTTGCGCAATTGATGTTCTGCCGCGCAATCGATGTTCTGACACCAAGGTCATCGCTCATGCGCATTATTCAGCATGGACGGCATGAAAAGTTTGTATACAGATTGGCCGTTGCTCTGAGAAATGTCTGGGAAATACTCTTTTTTTAGACACCTTTCAGCCAAAATCGTTTCTCCAAGAGGCAGTTAAGAAGTTACAGTGCCTGAATTTCCTCGGTTCAGCCAACGAAGACAGGTAAAAAAGGGAGAACATTCAGTGCAAACTTTACAGGTATACGAACGGGAAGAACTCTTGGTCAGGACCTTATCGTAAGTGTACTGTAGAAGACCAGTAGACGAGCAAAATTGTTTAACTTTCGTGCGAGCCTCGTTGAAATCTCCGCTAATGAGGAATCCGGCTGACGGCGATGTTGATCTAATGCTGTCAACGGATTCTCTAAGATAACGAATAAGTGTTGTTTGTGAATTAACATGTTGTCCTGGGCTATGATAAATAATACACATATATAAAGATGATATGTTCCGTGGGGTTGTTGATGGCGACACCTTAATCCACATACATTCCAAATCAGCTGAGATAGGAATAGGGCTAATTTTACGAGCTTTGATGCTATCCTTAATTAGTGCTGCTATACCTCCGCCATTACGATCGCTCCGTCCACTACTAAAAAGGGTATATCCATCAATATCAATTTTATGTTCGTTTCTCTCGTTTGTCCATGATTCACTAAAAAGGCCAATGTCAATACTTTTACCCTTCATGTAGATGGAAATTTCATCAATCTTATTTCCCATAGACCATGGGTTGGTAAGCATAATAATTGGAAACTGACTAGGTTTACCTTCCTGTTCATGTACTGGTAATGCGCTACAGGTAGATGTAGTACTAGTAGTGGTAGTTCGGTGCACAGCACGCAAGTTGCATGGATGTCGCGTCCTTTTCCTATTACTGTTACAATGATTTTCAATATCACGGTTGGAAATTATAACATGGATTCTTCTTTTTGTTCCTCCACGAACTCCCCTCTTTCTCCAACGTTTACGTGGCTCAACAGGACACTTTAGCATGGTATGCGGCGGCCCACCGGTACTGGGCGTGAATGCATTCTTTGTGTGAAAGGCCTTCGGTATGTGTGATAATGCTTGGTTGATACAATACATGGTAGCGTCCAAAATAATACTAAGAAACACCAAAAGACAGCCAAAAACAACCTCAAAACGAACAGAATTATTAACATCGTTAGTTAAAATCATGAATCACGACATAGGTATCTATATGCTGGTCGGAGAGCTGCTGAATTAGCGCTGCCGGAGCTCACATAAGCACGTCTTCACTCAACAGTTACATCACATATTCAGAAAAGCAACTCGGTAATCTCGTGTGGTCTTATAAAATGTTTCTTCGTGAAAACAGTGACGAATTGTGTGACCCTTTTGATTTGATTTATTTCATACCCCCAATGACCGATTGGTGCAACTGTTGTTTTTGTTATTAAAAGTTTCAAAGGTCACTTTGAATTTCCTATTTGAAGTAGTAATAACATAAGGAAATGCATATTTTATGCTTTTAAAACAGTATCTACATGTATAAACATTTGTATGTTGGTGTTTATAGTTGGCCCCGCTGTATACAAATGTCAAATCCTAATTTTCAATGTTATTCATGCTTGGTTTTTGGAGTATTTACTTGCTCAATATTTGCCATAACTAAATACATAGTGATATGGATGTGGTTATAACTGCTGTTGGTTTTACATTTTACGTAAAATCTTTTTCAGTCATGCATACAACATAACTGAAATACATGATTTTGTAAGAAATCCTTTCAGTAATCTTTAGTATAGGCAAACAAATAAAATAAAATAAAACAGCATCTCCTGAAATAATGTCGGTGAATTTTCTGTAAAAAATTATCAGATTAAAAACAGATTCAATCACTCAACAGAAATGTTTAAATACACCATAACATTAAATGACTCACGTGTAGCGGATTTGTTTTCATTTCACTGTTCACTATTTGATGTCCATACCATGAATCCCACCTAATGCCCTGATACTTGTTAGTCCATTCAACAGTAAAATCCATTATTAGACCATACTTCATTCAACCATTCAACAGTAAAACATATCAAAGTCTAGGACTCCCTTGCAGCAGCGAATTATTCTCATTTCACTCTTAATAATAATAATAATAAAGATTTTTAGCGCGCACATATCCACCCTGCTGGGCGCTCAAGGCGCGGAAACAAAGAAAAAAACATTAATACAAACAATATACAATGATAGCATAGGGAAACAAATATTATGTACCGAGATACATGTACCTACAATGCAATTACAAATAACTTTATACATCATCTTTAAAGAGTTGTGACATAAGATGAGTTTTAAGCATCGACTTGAATCTGGTTATACTATGACAAGATTTGAGTTTAGTTGGAAGACGATTCCAGAGTCTCAGGCTGCGACAGAAACGACCTATCACCCCAGTTCCGTTTTAGTTGGTTCCTTTAGGAGTGACATGTTGCGGAGCGCAAATTGCGTGATGGAGTGTAGACTTAAGCAGTTCAGAAATATAAATTGGGAGCAATGTTATAAAAGATTTGTGAACAATTAGCATAAGTTTAAAACAATTCCCTTCAGAAACAGGAAGCCAGTGCAGTTTTTTTCAAGATTGGCGTGATATGGCATGACTTTCTGGACAAAGTCACAACACGAGCTGCTGTGTTTTTGTATGTGCTGAAGACGAGATATTTGATTCTGCGGGAGACCGTAAAGGAGAGCATTCCGTTATGTTCGAGCCGTGATGTGACAAACGCATGTATAATTTGTTCAGCAGCACTTTTATTCAAGTATTTCCTAATTCGGCATATATTTCTGATATGAAATGATGATATGCGAACAATATTGGAGATATGTGGTTTTAAAGTCATTGTCGAGTCAAATATAACACCCAAATTACGTGCATGTAATGAGGGGTTATCTGCAGTCACCAATTGTAATAAATGGAAGAGAAACTTTAGACAATTGTTGACGTGATCCAAATAGAACAAATTCTGTTTTTTCATCGTTCAATTTCAGGAAGTTTTGTGTCATCCAACTGAATCTCTTGAATACATTTTTCCAGTGTTTTAATGCAGGAATCGGCAGGTTCTTGAGAAGATTTAAAAGTAATGTAAAGCTGCGTGTCATCAGCGTAAACATGGTAATTTAAATTATACTTCAAAATGATATCACGAACTGGAAAGGTATAAACAGTAAACCACTGTGGGTCGAGTACAGAGCCTTGGGGTACAGAATAGTCAAGAATAACAGGCTCGGAGATAGCGTTACCAATACAAACATGCTGAGGCCTATTTAAAAGGTAGGACTTACATAATCCCAGGGCTGTGTCCTGTATTCCAAGATGATATTGAAGGCGGAGAGAAGGATTTTATAATCGACCGTGTCAAATGCGGCGCTTAAGTCTAACAAAACCACGCAGTGATTTTCCCTCATCCATGGCAGATAAAATGTCATTGTTGACGCGAAGAAGAGCAGTTTCCGTTCCATGAAATGGTTTGTAGGCTGACTGAAATGTGTCCGACAGGTTATTAGCACGAACATGGTCAGAGATCCGTGATGAAACCACTGCTCGATTGTTTTTCCAAGGTACTTTAAATTCGCTACTGGTCGGTAATTTTTGAAGCTTCCTTGTCCAAATTGGGTTTCTTTAGGAGTGGTTTAACATGAGCAACCTTCTGGCTATTAGGAAACAACCGGAAGAAAGAGATATGTTTTACAATACCAGGATATTGTGTAGCAACACATCAATATTTTGTTTTTATTAGCGAAAGGGCACTGGATCAAGTGAATTTTTGATGGCGATCATTACGATGAGTTTCTGATTCCCGTAAACAGTGGCTCCCC
>CM055820.1:16691188-16713510 GCA_029582265.1 Zoroaster sp. YZ-2022
TGCGTTCATTACTCTCACAGCAGTGGCGCACCCAAGGGGGGGGGCTTGGGGGGCTCGAGCCCCCCCCCCCCCAGGGCCCGCTGATGTTTTATTATTTTTTTAAAGAAGGAGCCAGGAAAGAGAGCAAAATCTGAGCCAAGTCTTGTCTACAGAGGAGTTCGGCAAGGAGTATAGGGCAGTGCTACAAGGGATGGGACTCAGGAGACTCAAGCTCCCCTCCAAAAGTTTTCCATTTATTCCACTCACTATTATATTTTACGGCGTTGCGTATGCATGTGCATGTAAGCTTGAAGGGCCACCAGTATATATAACAATCATTTTTACACATCCCCCCCCCTCCTGCCATGGTGCACCCTGATCAGGGAACAGCTTTACTTTCATTTTATTTTCATTTTCTGTTGTCCGTTTCTCTTGTTGAGGTCGTTGACTGTCGTTGAGGTTACTCGTAAAATTTAAACACGCCCGCATTATAATCAACTCCTTTCCAGTTTGTACACAATGGCCCAGGATTGGGTTTTAATTTACAAAGATTATGTGACACTCTTTTAGCAAACACCGATTGGATAATATTGGGATTTGGTTTTGCCGCCAAATTCGTGTTTGAAAAAATTTAGCTCCGCCCGGAATGATCACAAACTTTACGTCCACGCAATGAAAGTATTTAACTATAGAAATCTTGCTCAAGTTCTTTACGTCAAGAGGAGGAAATTATATGGAAGGTAAAACCCTACGAGTCCGAATCATGCCATAATGTCTTCTTTTTATGACTAGAAACCACCAGGAAACATTTAACATGTGCCGTAGGTTCACTGACGAGCACGACTAGGGACATGGCTGCAGCCGCGCCAGCGGTTATGGTTTGGGTCAGCCATGTCTCTCCCCCATATTGGATTTCAAATAAAAATATTTTGAGCCCCCCCCCCCCCAATCAAATCCTGGGTGCGCCACTGTCTCACAGAGGTATGTCGAAAAAAAAATTAGCGGTCATTCCATTCCAACTATTAGAGGTTGTCAGTGACCGACACAGAATTTGCTCATTTTTGTTTTCAAAATACCGCTGTGGGAGTAATGAACACAAAACAAATTTTTGCTCCCAAGTCGTTTCCGAGATATGGACCCCTGAAAAATATACCCCTTTTTCTCCTCTAAATTGCGTCTGTGATTTTTGTGGGGGGCATTTTCAGAGGCCTATATCTCACAATTGGGTAAAGATATTTTGCTGAAAATTGTCGCACAGGGTGAATGTACACCCAATCCGCTAGAATCTACTGTCAAAAGTAGTATAATTATAACATCTCCTTTTCAAGTCAAGTGTCCTTCAAAACCCACAGAGGTTACTTTTTGCCATTTTGTGCCCCTCTGGTGACAACACGAGTGGTTAAATTACTTATATATTTTATATGCGTACAAACTACGCACATATGTCTGCCCCCAAACAAGGATGGACCGATCATATGTTCAGTTGAGGTTTGGCTAGGTTCGCATAAAAAAATACCTCCTTCTAATGGATGGATGACCAGGTGGGCCATTATCCATGTAAATGAAACTTTTACATCTTAAAATATTTTGTCCAATCTATATGTGTAAGAAAATTCAGTTTGGTACCTTTTCTCCTTCATGGTTAGACGATATGTCAAATAATGGGTATTTTGCCTACGGTATACAATGTACACTGTACAGGGTGTTTTAAAAAAAATAGGTAATTCTGACAATAAGGGTTAATTTTGACAAAGATGTGCTTTTTATGGCTATTAATCATGTTTTACCATAAAGTAGGAGCAAAATGCTTTCCAGTGGTATCTTGATTGCATTCCTCTGGTCATGCATCACTGAGCACCATTGTTTGGAAAATGCTATGTGAAAACCCTTTTGGGAGAGGGTTTTTTTTTTGCACATTAAGTCTTTAAGAGTCATTTGAACATTTTAAAGGTAAACAATCAGTTTGTGTTCATATATAATGTTTAGTCCATTGTTATATTATTTGTTTTCCGTTTCATTTTACTGTAAAGGTTTTGTTTGTACCTATTTGGATTTTGATGGGTTTTTATTTTGTTTTTAGATTTTGTAGTTTTGTTCAGGATCTCAAATCTCGGAGAAATAGGAAGCAGTTTTTTTTTATACCCCCTAATAATCTTAAAGGGGTGAGCGATGAATTTATCAGCCCAACCCCCAACAAAAAATTTCGACTTGCGAAAACATTCTGCCATATTTTACATCAAGTCTATGTACCTTTTTCAAAAAGATCAGGACACTTTATGAAAATAATTTTATTTTGTCCTGCACTTTATATAATTCTTCATTTATGTATTTGCTGTTATATTTTAACAGGGTAGACTCCTCAGTTAAAGAACTGCTTTCTTTGAGGGCTCTGTATTAAACAATATTAAAAGTTAAACCAATCAACAAATAATTTAAAGTAAACTGATCTAGTTTGAAATTGAGATATAACATTTAAAACAATTGTAATTAAGATAATCATGCGTAAAACAAAATAAGATGCAAGAAACAAGCACAGTAAAAAACAAATAATGCATGGACACTATACACAATGAAGGAGGGGCATCGAGCAAAATAAAAAGCAGCTTTAGATAATTAATGTTAAAACATAAGAATCTGAATATTTTTTAAAATTATTTTATGTTTACGAATATATCCCAAATTGCATCACTGAGCATAAAACCCTAAATATTCCGGGCCCTAAGATGGGCCCCGAACCCCACGCTATTTTGGCATCATGTTGCAAGCCTGCCTGACTCGATTACTCCAATGCCCTAGATATATTTCAGACTCCATGAAAGGGTCCACCCTTGTAATGCATAATTCAGTTCGTACAGACACAAACATACAATCATCTCTATAGCCTGCGTAAACGGTGTCGTATTGAGCCGGAAAGCTAGAAGGACACTACCAAACAAAAGAGGGCGCTACCAGCGTCAGGAGCAGCTCTTTTCAACGGAAGTTTAATCAATGTGTTTTCACGCAGCGCTGGTCGTCGGCGTATCTCGCAGGAACTAGCAACAATAACGCGGAGTGTGCCAATAAAGCGATATTCGCCATTGTATATTGGGCTGTCAAATAATGAATTATCTTCACTTGAATGACTTGCTTTTAACGTTGTATTGAACATCCTAGATTATTAAATTTTGAGTTGTGGCAGCATTTTACAGACAAGTGGTGAACGACAAGCGATCAGGGGCGTAGCCAAAGGGGAGTATGTGGGGGTGAGATACCCCCCCCCCCCCAAATATTTGTTTCAGTTGACATTTAGAGCATCAGTCGGTTTATTAACCACCAAATAAATAATTGCAGGATTGTAGTTGATGTCAGACTTCCACCTCACCCCCGCCCCACACACACAAGAATACATCTTCGCCAAACAAACGATCCAAACCAACAACCAACCAATAACAGTTATGACAAACGGTCAGCGCCTCGCAGTCATGACAAACGGTCAACGCGTCGCAGTCATAACAAACGGTCAACGCCTCGCAGTCATGACAAACGGTGAACGCGTCGCAGTCATAACAAACGGTCAACGCCTCGCAGTCATGACAAACGGTCAGCGCCTCGCTGTCATAACAAACGGTCAGCGCCTCGCAGTCATGACAAACGGTCAGCGCCTCGCAGTCATGACAAACGGTCAGCGCCTCGCAGTCATGACAAACGGTCAGTGCCTCGCAGTCATGACAAACGGTCAACGCCTCGCAGTCATAACAAACGGTCAACGCCTCGCAGTCATGACAAACGGTCAACGCCTCGCAGTCATAACAAACGGTCAGCGCCTCGCTGTCATAACAAACCGTCAGCGCCTCGCAGTCATGACAAACGGTCAGCGCCTCGCGAACAAACTGGCTGATAATCAGAATAAGTAAAGAGAACAAAATAAGTTAAAGGTATAATCACAGGAGAACATCACTCTGGAATGATATATAAGTACTTTCAACAAATAATTCCTTTATCCTTATTCACATAATTATTCATGTTTGTTGTCTATATTTTATTGGCTGTCTATATTTTATGTTTTAGGTGTTTGTTCTGTGACACTAAGAACAACTAAAATAGTGATAGGTTATTAAGTTCGCTATTTGGTTAACCAATAGGCCGGGCTCTCTCTTTATTTTGTCTCGGATTGTTGTTTTTTGTTTTCTTATTCATTATTTTATGGATTTATGAATTTTAATACAATTTTGTTGATAAAATGGATATGTATGTATAGCTTTGTGATTTTTTTATGTGAAATATTATGTAAAATAAAGAAATTAATTTTAATTAAATCAAACAATATGTTTTGCTCGCTGAAGAAGTGACTGACGGTCCTAAATGAGAACAGTGTTTCTATTTAGAATTGGTTAAAATAAATAATGCTTTAATAATTTATCGATGGAAATAATCACAATTAGCCATACACTGTTATGTGTGTTAAACCTGTTGCTATAAGTACATCAATAGATCATAATGATTCACGACTACATGTATTCAATCTCACTAGCATAGGTACTTGGTGCCTGGGGCATAACAATAGACCATAATGATTCGCGACTACATGTATTCAATCTCACTAGCATAGGTACTTGGTGCCTGGGGGCATAACACAAATTCAATACAAATCAACAAACCATGGCGGTGTTTGAACTTTAGGTTGAACACGCTTTACGGGGGATTTTAGACGTGAGATTTTAGACGTGAGATTATACTCACAAATACATTGAATAATAATTCTCAGTGGGTTTCGGGCATTGCTAGATCAACCATTTCACCCTCATTGTGACTTTTGTTGTATTTTCTTTTTGGAAAAACACCCTATTCAACAGAACCTGTTTGCGCTCAAGGCTTTAAATGTGTCAACTCATGTTGGGAAAATGGCAAGGATTAAGCAGAATGCTGTATATTATTCATTATATTCACAGGCATAGCCGTTATACGAAGCGGTAGTTGCTCGAAGATCCCACAGGCATAGCCGTTATACGAAGCGGTAGTTGTCGAAGATTCTCACAGTTGTCTAAGATGACCTTACCTACAGATTTTATGCCTAGGTGTCAATTGTCACGGGCGTAAATCCTGGGGGTGGGATGAGGATATATACCCCCACTTTTTGGCCTAGGGGGATGGTCCATAGGATCATCCCCCAAAGTTTTCCAGCGGAAAAAAAAATAACAATCAAATAATTCGTGCAAAAAGGGGAATTTGGTTTATTGTCTGTTTGATTATTTGTTTGTTTGTTTATTTGTCTGTTTGTGTGTCATCTTTATGATAGCCGTGGGATTCTGAGTGGTTGTGTGCGTAACCATGATGGTGGTGGTGGTGGTGGGGGGGGGGGGGAGGGTCAGGGAGTTCAACTCCCATGGGCCTGTCGATTTTTTTCCTCCTCCCCTCCGTTGATCAACGTTCGAGATCTAATACTTTGTTGTAAATTACGCAAATAAATTTAAATATCCCCACTTTTCGACACAGATTTACGCCACTGACAATCATACATTAAGCCACAATGTCAAAACAACAAAATATGTTAAAAATCACCAAAATCATACTTATTCTGCCTGAGATACTCTTACTTTTGATATAAATAAAATGAAATTAAAAGACTGTCCGTTGGAATAGGCCTACTGTCTGCTTTTGGTATCAACGCGTATCATCCGACTTTTTAGAGTGGGGAACAGCATATCAAATGTCCCCTTAAAAATAAATGTTAGCCTATCCTGGCTACTGATGACTAGGCTATACCGTTTTTCTTGCAACACCATAATTATTAATAAAGCGATCAGAATGCACCACAGAGCGTCCAAAGTCAAAATATTTTCGTGACTCTGAATACAGTAAGGCAGGCCCCTACAACGTATATAAATAATTGTCTCCCACTATTTTGATGGCCCATACAAAATCATGACCAAAATAATTAAGTATGCCCATCCTGAGGAGTATACTACAGTTTTTTTTACAACCCCATCAAAAGTAAAATACGTCGTCATAAAGCACTGAGAATACACTACTTAGCATCATTAGCCAGAATACTTCACAAACTTGAAAACTTTCATATTGCATAATAAAGCGCCTAGAACTAATACATCTCCTCAAGTGAACCCGCTCGGAGCCCCTGAAGCTCGTATTGAGCTGGATTTGTAGCATATCAATAGACAAGTTAGGTTTTCGTTACGTGTTCGTTACTAATCTAGGTCAGCCTAAACTGCATACGATCAGATTGGAACGAACATTCTTGCAACCCTCGTGGTACCACATGACTGCAACAAACAATGGATGGTTTGAGGCTCCATTGCGGTGCCCTGCTGTGAGCAACCTAGTATAACAAAAATGTCAAAGAATTTCAGACTCCATGAAAAGATTGCTCTCCACCCTTTTGTAATCCCATCCATAAAGAAGTGAGAAAAAACATTAAAAACACTCTGAAATTGTATGCCCTCGTTTAATAATTGAGTTCGTACAGACACAAACATGCATCTTCACAGCGTCAGGCATGACATTGAGCTGCAAAGTTAGAAGGCCACTACCAGACAAAAGAGGGCGCTAGCAACAAAAGAAGCAGCTCCCGTCGGCGTATTTTTTTTTACACCGCAGCGACGGGTTTTGTGCGCATTTCGCCCTTGTGTCAAGACTATGAACCCATTCAGCACGCATGCGCGCGAAGGGAATTTCGACACGCAAAAAAAACCTACCAGAAAACGGAGAGGGAATGGCTCCATGCGTTCCACTGCAGAGTGCCATGGTCGACTGCAGCTTGGAGTTTTCTATCGTCGCGCGCCTAGGGTTTCGTAGTCTCTCTCTCAAGACCGGAATTGACACTTTTACTGCACAAAACCCGTCGCTACGGTGTAAAAAAAAATACGCCTCCCGTCGTAAACGGAAATTAACTTAATCATTGTTTTCGATCAAGCGGCGCTGGTTGTAGGCGTAAGAACTACTATATAACGACGCGAAGTGTGTCAATAAAGCGATATTCGCTATTACATATCGGGCTGTCAAATAATGAACATAATCTTTTGAAAAGATTTATCTTCACTTGAATGACTCAATGCCGTGTTGATAATCCTAAATTATATTAAATATTGAGTTGTGGCAGAATTTTACCAACAAGCGATAAACGACAAGCGATCAGGGGTGCAGCCGAAGGGGGGTATTCTCGGAATACAAGAGGTATTATCGTCACCGTTTTCACGAAGAGCCACTAATGTTAAAATGACAAATTATTGATTAATACAGCTTGGGGCGTATATCTCAATAATCGCATTTTGCGTTTTCACGAAGAGCCACACATCCCCAAAGATGCATGTAATACATTGCAACAGAAGGGCGGAAATGTAGGTCAAATCATTTTTGCGTTTTCACGAAGAGACACATCTGTCAGTGTGCGCGTGATCACGTGACATGCGCATCCCTTTCCTATGTAAAAAAAACACGTATTCAGATGGGCGTATAAGTAGGTCATCTCACTTTTTAGGTTTCACGAAGAGACACATATCTTTGACTAATTACTATGGCAATTAGCCAATATTTTTAAAGAAATTAGTTAGTCAATGGAGAGGTTAAACTTTTACCGAATCATGTAAGGGGTTTTAAACTGCAAACCGTGGCTTTAGTATTGCAGATTTGCAGTTTTAAGGTAAGCACAGTATACAATGTAAATCTCAATCACGCCATTTGAGATATGTGGCTCTTCCTGAAAACGGTGACGTTATGTACATGCTCATGATAATAACCTGCCTAATTGTGTCTGTTTGCAGGGGCAACCTCGCTTTCAAATGTCATTGATTTTTAAGTAAATTAATTGAAATATAACTACATCTATTTTATTTATTCCTTATGTTAGGAATGAACTTCTCTTTGTAATTATCATATTATTGGGCCTTCTCGCTGGTACATGCAGCATGTAATTTTAAGCTACAGAGTGTGGTTGTGAGAATTTCACTTTCGTATTAGTTATCGTGAATAAGGCGACAAGATATATAGGCTGTACAGAAAAAGTTGCATACGTTTTCAAACGCCAATGTTATTCCTTTCGTTTAACAGAAACAATTACATTCCCATTGAGAATTTGAAAATTAACAGGCAGCACTGCAGCATTAACGTGACAATAAGTGTTTACATTTTATTTTGGTTCTAACTTTTCGGAAATTTAAATGTCCTGTGAGCAGTGTATTTACCAAACTTTATTTCTTGGTGCTGAATTAAAAACAATTTTAAATGCTTTTTTTTTGTTTTTGTTTATAGTGGATTATTAATTGTTTATCTAATAATCAAAAATTTACCCCCGAATTTTCGAAGTTTTAACGAAACGTTCGTGACGTGTACACAAAGGCAGATAATTTCTATGTACCGTGAAACGCAGCGCAAGCCCCCATCGTGCGGTGGAAAACACACCGAATGCAATGCTAACATTACGGTGTTATTTTATGAAATAACAGAAACAGTTGAGTCAAAGTTCTGATCATTTAAAAAAAACTCAAAACAAGCGCAGGCATAATGAGAAAGGTTTAATGTTTTTATTTTTGTCCTGCCAGGATATAAAAATCAGACACGATGTTTTTATTAATGCGGAAAATCACGGCATGTTTTCATGCCGTGAACACTGACACGGTGAGCATGGTGTGAACATGTCGTTTTGCACGGAAGTGGACTGGGTTATGCATGGGAGTATTATAAAGCGTCTTTCTCGCTTTAAAAACACCTCTCTTCGTTCGAGCCTTCTTACATAGCGGGAATATCGTTGGAATTGCATCTGGTAGCAGCATGGCCTTATAAGCCATACCAAACTGGCTATGAAGGCCCCGTTCAAAGCATGTCTGCTCGAACTGTGCACTAAATGAGTGTTCCGTCGGTCCCGACCACTTCGCTCTGGATCAGACGGAAATCGTTGTAGACTAACACCTTCTTTGGTGGTGTTGCTGCAACCTGCAGCGACACACCTCGATGGCATTATCGAAAATAATAAGCTTCAAACCTGACAGAAAACTTGAGGAAACTTTTTCTCTAGCATGCAGTTGTGCGCTGTATACGATGCATACTTGGGCAAGTGCTGTGGATCGCGGATCGGGAATCGCCTCAGTGTACGTCACGAATTTTATGTTAATGAGGGGTATGGGCGTGTCGAAGCGCACCCCCTAAATTAAAAAATTAATATTTTCATGGTATAAACGTGAGGGCAAATATATGTTCCAGTAGGCATACTTTATTGTATACAATGAAAAAAACCTATTTCACAGGACCTTTAATTCCCCCGCCCCCTTGAAACAAAATCCTATATACGCCATTCGAAAAGCACTGCAAATGCAAACAAAATAGCAAGATAAAGGCACTAAATGCGTTATAGTCACATGAGGGGTAGGCCATATGTGTCGCGAGGGTGTGGTGGGGGAGTTGCGGGTTGCCTTGTCGGGACAGGATATTATTTAAAATAATTATTTCCAATTTTACATTGTAAATTATTTGTCTTTACTCTGAACTATTTAGATCCCCAAAATCGCTTATATCGCTGAGCACCTAAGCATTTGTTTGCAATTATGTTCAATTACTCCTTGTTATTCATACGGACTGCAAGGGCATGATTTATCATACAGAGTAAAACAATGCGACTCGCACGACGAAACCCAAAAAATAAAATGGATCATTTTTTTCACCGCTCAGATGCAATACCGCCCTCAAGAGGCTGAAACTTTGTTATTACGTTCATGTTTACAGACCACTCCACATATTTTAAATTTTATGCCAAAAGCTGCTCCAAAATTCATAAATATGAGTTTTCCCTCAGTATTTTGCAGTTACTAAGGTAATCTTGAAACTGGGGAAAGAATGTCGTATCCGACCGCCACTTTTTTTTAGGGTTTTTTGGAATTTTTTACAACCACTAACCAGTTAAAAATGATTCCATCGATTTTTGGGGGTACAGAAAGCGAAAACTGTCTTTAAAATCCACTTTTATGATGGTTTTCGGACTTGATTTCCCTTCTAAAAAAATCCTCCCCTTCAGAAAATAGAAGGATTCTATTATAGTTGCCACTACGCATGTACAATGACTGTGATGGTCACTAATTGTGAAGTTTACAAGATCAGACTGACATGACTGAGGAAGACATCGTATACCAAAAATGCCTGATTTTTCATGAAATAAATATCCTGGAATAAGTAAGACTAATTGCGGTGACACCATGTGGAATCTCAATTGAGTAGTAATTAGTTCTGAAAAGAACTGGGGGTACAACTCGACGTTTCGATCAGTATGCTCTGATCGTCTTCATCGATCGAAACGTCGAAACGTCGAGTTGTACCCCCAGTTCTTTTCAGAACTAATTACTACTCAATTGAGATTCCACATGGTGTCACCGCAATTAGTCTTACTTATCATCCTCACCATGCAACGCTACAAGTTTTACCTATCCTGGAATAATTTGAAGTATATGTCCATCATCATCCATATGTTCTCCATCTTACTATGTAGGTAATATTACATTATTGGTTGTATTTAATGAGAAAAAGTGGCGGTCGGATACGACATTCTACCAAAAATTATGACCCAGTGGATGGAATAAAATGTGTAAATATAATTTTATTGTAATTCTAGGCAATGACGGATCGGGTGGGGGAGTGGGGAAAGGGTCCGTACCAACCCCTGTTTCAATCGCCGTGTGAATATATAGTCCTATATACCTTAGGTTTTGGTTGTGCCCCATTAATTTTTGCCGTGTCTCCTCCCTTACTCAAAACCGCCCCTTAGGCTTCGTTATATCGGATAGATTATATTTGAATTTGTAAATGGGAGGTGTGTGTGTCATCTGTTTTGTTTTTCTGCATGAATTAATACATGTTTTCTAAAGCTTACTCCAAATAATTGTTTGAACAAAAAGTACATTAAATTTTAGTTATAGGATCCCCTTGCGAAAAACGTAATATTTTATTGCGTAAGTAAATACAGAGTAAAACAATTGTTTCATATAGGCATATATTTATCTCTATACGTAATAATAATAGTTCGGCCAATGAAGGCTACGTAATACCGGAGTTATGATACATATATATTTGAACGTGTTCACATCAACCGAGCCACTGATTTCTGTATGACCTGAAGCTTCTGTAGTTGGGAATCGGGCAAGCAATACAAGAGACTATTACAAGTGCCAACAAATTGGGTGATAGCGCCCCCTTGTGGTAAAACATGTACGGCGGTAAAACATAACATTAAGACGTCTTACAGATTTTCCCAGTGAAACCAAGTTGGTCATTGAATATCAGGCCAAAAAACACGGACAAACACATGTTTGTGGGGAAAAAAACTTAATGTGAGTGTATAATCGCCATGTAACGATGACCGAATACTTGATAGTTGAATAATAAAAAGCACATGATAATGGAGGGGAACCAGTGGCGTAAATCCGTGTCGAAAAAAAAGGGGGGGGGGCTATGATATTGAAATTTGTTTGCATTGTTTTAATACAAACAATTATAATCCTGAACCCTGAACCCCCCCCCCCTCCCGTGGTTACGCCACAGCTGTCAGAAAGACAACACCCAGACGTTCAAAGAAACAAACGGACCATAAATATTTAAACAAACCAAATTATTAGCTTATTATTTATCACCGCATGAAAAATTAAGGGGTTGGGGTGATCCTATGGACCACCCCTGGGCCAAAAGTGAGGGGTATATATTCCCCATCCCCCAGGAGTTACGCCCGTGAGGGGAACACAGTGTCCACGGCTTCTGTTTTTTCTTCTATTTTTGTTTTGCAAACAAGAATTGACATCGTACGCTTCCCATTATGCATTCGTATTATAATATTGAATGTTGGACTTAATAATCCACAGTCTTGAATTACTAGGATTATTCAGACATGATTTGCTTCGGAATTAATTTGATAAGTAACAAATAAATAAATAATTAAATGGAAAATACAACAAATTATATTTATACCCCCAAAATAAAACAATTCCAGAGAGACTTTGAAATGAACTCGGAGGCGAGCGTGTATACCACTATGCCACCAAGCAAATCCAAACCTTGGCTGAAGTAATTATAGAAGTACATTAATATAAAAGCTTATAGAAGGTAATGGCAATTATTCTCTGAATAAATAATATCGTATATAAATAATACCGTCTTACCCACCCCGCTGAGTTCTTATATTGGGGGGTGGGGGGGGGGGGCATTTGTTAGGGCACTTTAACGGCACTAAAGTGGTAATCCTTATTTGCTCTTAGATAATATTTAATTTTAGGGTGAGGGTTGAGGGCACAAGCATTTGAGGGTTTGGATACAGTGCCGCTGACCCTCCCCTTTATACACATATCCATTCCGTATACAATACACATTAATATCATAATGTATATAGCCAGTGAGAAATAGCGGGAAAAGTGACTCTCTGACGTCATTATACTAGGTCATTAACGGTCATTAGCCTCTGTGTAAATGAAACGAGTAATACAATCAATTATAAATGATTTGTACTCTTTATACACTCACTGGCCATAAGTATTGCAACATTGAAATTCACACCAAAGTTCAGTTTGGATAACTGTGTTACAATAATTTATTTTATTTTATTTACACTACTTAAGACTTCTTGAAAGTGCCTGTGTTTTGAAGTCAATGTTCTTTTTTACTGTTCTTGCTCGGGTAACCTGATAATTGCGGCCATCCGTCTAGGCAATGTCTCGTACAAATTCTTGTTGCCAGTGAGTGTATAAAGCAGGCTATGCCATGTGAATAAATAAATTGGTGATTGTTCTCACAAAACAAATGTGTCTTTAGGGAGATTTTTTTCTCTAGTTAAAAAAACGTTACTTTTACTGCGATTTTGTTTTTGGGGGATTTTTTTGGTCGGTCGGGTCTAGGGATAATATTCCGTTGAAATCTTCTGGAGGTAGGCGCGATCAGAATTTTCTTTTATCATTAGACCAATAATTTGACAAAGTGAAGAAATAAAACAATGCCAAATCGGGTCGAGTCAAATCCAGTAGGTTGGGTAAGGACGATCACCAATCAATTAAGTTGTTTACATTAACAAAATCATCAAGTCATCCAGACCAATAACGTATGTTCCACACAAATTACATTTTCCATTGATTTTATTTTAACATTTACACGATCAGATAGGATAAACATTTATCATATTTGTTAGCAGATTTAAATAGAAATATCAAGTTATATATATTTTTTGTACATATTTGAGATTTAATCAAGAAGCAGTATTTTTCCAGAAATTCATTCGCATTTGCATGATGTGTCCTCACAGAAAATAATTTGTATAATTTTACATTAGCAGCGATACGGTGGTGTGGGGACGGGAGGGGGATGTCCCCCAGTGTGTATGACAAGAGGCAGGTAATAGCATTACCTCTAATGATAAGAGCGCACAAATGATTACATTATTAAATTGTATTATCTATATAACAATTAGCGTATTTATAATTTAGCCCCATTTTTTCTTAAGATCTTCGACATCAGCAGCACTGAGCAAACAATGCTTCATACATTACGTTGATGTAAGGGCAGAAATCAAATCAATTGTTTATCACCCAAAGCAAAAATTTAATAAATCTATACATTTCTACCGTATTTGTTTTAGGTTTGATTTCACAAAAATAGAACCCCAAACGATGTCAAAATTCAAAAAATATTTCGGAATTTACCGTGGGGGTGGGGTAGGGATAGTTTCCGAGTGGTCATGGTGGTGGTGGTGGGGGAGGGGGTGGGGTGGGGTGGGGAGTTATATCATGTGCCCTGCTCCCTACTGCCCCCAAATCGTATTCAAGAAATAGCTGTCACTTGTTCAATTACTTGCTTTAAAGGGACAGTGTTAGTTTTAGATTTACTCATTGACTGAAAATAATACCCAACATGATAAGGTCATATTACTGTTGCTTCTGCATAAATGCGCATAATTTCAGTCACTGTGTTCATCTTAAACTAGGACACCGATTCCATGCTCTGTGTTAAAGTCGGCTCTTTTTTTGACGATATTGTCCCTTTAAACGAAGGTACATCATTAAAAGGAAGGTACAACATTGTATAATGTTGGCAAAACTTCTGATAGTATTCTTACTCTTTTTGTACCAATAAATACATTATTCAACCAACATGTGAACGTTTCAGTTCAATACGGAGTCTAAGTCATGAGACAAGTGTTAAAAAAACATCCACAATTATTACTGAAAACACACAACATGAAAACACAAAATGTGCATATTTGGTCATGTTTTCTCTGAAATGAGAACACCTTTGATAGAATAATGTTCAGACTGACTGGTACCTTGACCAACTTCACATCAAGTTAGCTTTCAGATAATAATTTGGTATATCTGGGCAATCAGACAGAATACCAATGTTGTACCTTCCCTTTAAGCAAACAAATTCTTTCTTTTGTTTTTAGCAAAGGAATTCCTAAAGAAAGTATTACTTACGAGCAAAAACAAGCATACTAGTTGATCTTAAATAATAATCTGAAAATATCAAATAATTGTGAATTAAAATTAGTATGAAATTATGTACACATGTTCACCCTTACAATTGTTTTTGTTTTATATGCCTAAATGGTGAACGAACACTGTCACATTACTTTTCTTGGTAGAAAGTCATGTTACAGCATTCAGTGAACCATTTCTGAAAATAAACTTTGTACCTTATTTTTTGTAACCAATGTATACATAACAGCAAAAGAAACGTCACCCCCTAAATTTTGATAAGTCTGAGAACGTGTTTAGCTTATGTGTCCTCAGACGTCATGCATGACGAATTTTGAGGTCAACCAAATTTGCCACATTGTGTTCGTGTTACACTCCATACTCATAATATTCTTCATTAAACAAATTATATTAATTATAAAATGAAAATAATAACTATTTTTAGGGGTGACGTGTCTTTTGCTTCTGACGTTTCTTATGTATAAATTATATATCCTGTGACACAAGGGGCACCAAATATCGCCCAAATATGCTCTAATCATTGTATGATTGCTGTAAACCATAATCATGTCTAGTAGTATTTTAGCTAGGTCTCAAATTGTTTGTACATTTTCATAATTTTATCAGAAAACGAACTTTCATTTTATAGGAGAAGCTTTAATTTAATTTTTTTTTGTAATTTCACAATCCTCATGAAGTATAATGGAACATAACCTTATTTTCCATTGGTTTGTATTTTTAAGAATGCTTATACACTTGTTTCTAGTCCACAAAACATTAAGCTCGCAATAATGGCGCCCTGCATCCCCAAGAGGAAAATATACTGATGTTTATGTGCTTGTGAAGACCAAAAACCGGGGATTTATTTTGTTTGGCCTAACAAAGGACTAAATACTGTGAAATGCTAAACAAAGCTAATGAAAGTTTAACATTTTATATAAATATTGTATACAATTAAAGGCACAATATTTTTGAAAAAATTATTTTTAAATTCTAAAATATTTTTGTGAGATTTAACTACCCCATATATTTTTTCGATTGAATTCAAATTCAATTTAAGTAAAATTAATTATCTGCTTTATTCATGCAATAGTTTTTAAACTTTTGGTTTGATTTTTATTCGAACAAAATATTGTTGTTTAATATTTTGTATTTCGTAAGTTTAAATTTTGTGCATTTTGTTTCATGTATTTATCTTTGTTTATCTAATGTTCGATATCTTTGTGTCTTTTTCATTATCACCAGCGCCTCGGATTAGGTTTCTAGATTGATGGCGCTTTATAAGTTTCATTATTATTATTATTATTATTATTATTAAATCTCAATATATATCCTAACTTTATACAGTGATAACTTTCAATAATTATTGAACTGTGTTGTTGAATACTTGGTTATGTTCGCAATGCAAATGCTGCAATTTGTTGTTTTTCCATACCGTAGAGAGAATTTTTGTCTTAAAGTTGGCTATAAATATCTACCATTATTTTGTTTGTATTTTAAGAGAATGCTTATTTGTTAATAGTCCACAAAACATTACGCTTGCAATGTTGGCGCCCTGCATTCCCCAAGACTAATGTGATAAATGAATATTGTGTAATATTCAATCTGTGATAGCTCGGATAATACAGGACAGAATACTGTAAAATACTAATAAACAAAGCTAATAAAAGTTAAACATTTTATATAAATATTGCATACAATTAAAGGCACGAGATCTTTTAGATAATTACTTTAATTAAAACATATATTTCGAGAGTTAATTTCCCCTATAAACTTAATTTTGGTCGATTCAATTCAAATTCAATTCATTTCAATATCCCCTATTAACATAAAATGTTCGATTCAATTCAAATTCAATTATTTGCTTTAATTATGTTTGGATATTTTGTTTTCATTATAAATTAAATCTCAATATATATCCTAATTTACACTGTTAACTTTTAACATTCACTGAATTGTGTTGTTGAATAATTGGTTATGTTCGCAACGCATAATTTATTCATATGCTGCCATTTATTGTTGAATTCATATTAACATTTGTCGTTATTCTGTATAGGTCTAAATGGTGAACGAACACTTATATTTTCTTGGTCAAAATGTTGATAAGAAAGTCATGTTACAACATTCTGTGAACCATTTCTGAAAATAAACTTTGTTCATTATATTTTGTCACCAATGTACATCTTGTCCTATGACAGTCGCTGTAAACAATAATCATGTCTAGTAGTAATTTAGCTAGGTCTGAAATAAATTGTTTGTACATTTTCTAGAAGAAGCTTTTATTTGTTTTTGTTCTTATTTCACAATTCTTATTAAGTATACTGGAACATAATAACCTTATTTTCCATTTTTTTGTTTGTATTTGTAGAGAATGCTTATTTGTTAATAATCCACAAAACATTACACTTGCAATGTTGGCGCCCTGCATTCCCCAAGACTAATGTGATAAATGAATATTGTGTGATATTCAATCGATGTTATCGATGGTTCGGATAACACAGGGCTAAATACTATGAAATACTAAACAAAACTAATGAAAATTAAACATTTTATATAAATATGCATACAATTAAAGGCACAAGATATTTAAAATAATTACTTTTAAACTCTAAAATATATTTCGAGATTTAACTTCCCCTACATTTTGTTCGATTCAATTCGATTCAAATTTAATAAAATTTAACTTCCGTTATAAACCTAGAATTTTCGATTATACTCAATTGAAATTAAAATGAAATTCATTATTTTCTGTATCGATTTTGATTATTTTTTTTTTGAAAAAACAAAATTAATTAGTTTTTAATATTTTGTTTTCATTATCAGTTAAATCTCAAAATATATTCCTATATTACACTGATATCCTTTAAGATTCATTATAAACTATGATGTTGAATAATATGTAATGTTCTCAACGCATATTTTATGCCTATGCAACAAATTATTGTTTGTCCATAGAGATAAGGTTTGTATTAAATTTCCCTTGATTATTTCTTCATGAAACTGAAAGTGACTGTGCAAAATACATCTTCACAAATACCATAATAATCATGACCACTGAGACATATCCATTATTGACGAAATATTCAATTCTAATATATTAAGCACATCGATTGTAAGCAAAATGGTTGAGAAAATATAAGACTGTATGTCTTCTAAGAGGTCGTGAATATTCGTCCCTTTAAATTTGAACTGCAAAATATAGCTGTGTTGATAGACACTAAAGTCAGAAGGCCAATGTTACACATACAAAAACAAATAATTGGTGATCGTCCTTAAAAAAAATCAGGGAGATTTTATTTTCTTTGTGGTCACACTACCATCTCGTTTAGAGACAATGGCCAGCCTGGAGATAATGTAAGTTTCAAACTATAAAATGTGAGGGAGAAGCGATAAGAATTGTGACATGACTTCATTTTGTTCTGATTACAAACACACCCCAATTAGCCTATTATAGTCTTTCCATACCCATACGCATATCATTCTCCATATAATGGGAGGGGGAGGAGGGTGGGAGGAATTTGTACCAATGTGAAAAACGTGCACATGTATCCATTTCCTTGAACTTGAATATCTCCAAACCCGCTGAAGGTGTGGAGGGGTGGGGGGAGGGGGAGGTGGGAATGGGACTGGGGCTGGGGCAACTTTATTGGTAAAACAATCAGATTGGGCAAGGACGATCACCAATCATTCATTTTTTCTCGGTCCGAAGAAATTATTAATTTGCTTTTAAAGCCACATGTTTTTGTCAAATATTTCTTGTTTAATTTAATTTTAGTCAAAAAAAAGATGATCTTTTTAATGAATTGTACGAATTCATTCAAACATTTACTAGAAAGAACATCCTTCCATCAATTCCTTACCGAATTGATATAGACATTTCTATAATACCTCAACTTTTATTGACCTCCATCTCTAGTGACAAAATTCCTGTGTAATCAACTCAAAGATGCATCACCCTTGTGTTTGATACTTTCACCGGTTATTCCCAGCAGTTTTATTTTTAAAGTACCCTTTTCCTTGCAGACAGGCAAACAAATCATCTAATGTATGTTTTTAATGTAATAAAATTACCAAATGAATTGATGGCGGACCGTCATAAATTCATTTAGGCAATGAATTACTGTTAAACCGTGCTTTTTGACGTTTTTGTGAAGTATTTACTTAAACTATTTTCCCCTTTCTTTCAGTTAAACAAAAATATTGCTGGGAATCACCGGTGAACGGGGCAAACTCATGATGCTGTGCAATATACTAAGTCAATTAAACATTTTCAATTAATTTATGATATTTCATTTAAATAAAAAAAAAACACGAGTATCTCTATAACAATCACTTCTAAACTGATTTCGAGATTTAAATCCTCCAAAAATAACGTGTTTTTCACGATTCATTTTGCAGGCGCGTTTTCTTAAAAGTTAAAATTATTGTTCCATTTTTTTCTGCATGTAATTACAAGATTATTTTCAAATATTATAATCAATTTGTATCTTTCAGAAATATTACAAAGTCATCTTGGAAAAAATCTGAGTTTTTTTTTCAAGTTAATCTGATTTAAATCTCGAAAAATAAATGCAATTTATACCATACACATGAACACTGTACTTATTCATTTAATAATTATACTATTTTAAACAGTAAATTATAGATCTCTGATCTCTTCAGTAACGCTTTTGTTGGTCGAGTTATTGAGCGCCTGTCATATCACAATTATGTTGTTTCACAGCCCTACTTGAAATGTACATTACTGGAAAGATTTACAAGTACATACGCCAGGTATATACCTTTATCACCCGCAGTCATCTTTGACAGGTAAAGCATACTAGTGACCAGACTATTTTTCCTTCTAGCCTCGGTTTGGTTACGTGGTTTTGTATTGAAGAAAAACAAAATGGTTGTACCATGATAAAAGTCTATTGCTCTTTGTTCTAATATCAATGTCACCTGACTTTTTTGTTAACATTTCGACTAGTTTTATATCAATACTTCCAGCCTACATCTCTTGCAATAAAATGACAGACGCCCAATCACGCCCAACAGTGGCGCTGTGTCACCTTCAATCGCAACTTTGTGCATCCGGCTCTCATAAATGAACCAAACGATATGAAATGCCATTGATAGAATAAATTCATGATTAATTTCATTAATACATTTTATGTAATAACAATTACATAAAATCCAATTGCATGGTTACTCACGTTACATTGTGAGGTTTTGGGCTCACTCTTAATGTCATAATATTTATTTCACTCATCAGTTTTTGTCACAGTAGTGGCATTATACCCAGACCTTACTTCAGTTCTATATGTACGCTATATAAGACAAACAGCGACATTTTATGTAACGTCAGTTATCACCATTTTCTCTTATATAGCGTCAGTTACCAGCATTGTTCTCTGATATAGCGTCAGTTACCAGCATTGTTCTCTTATATAGCGTCAGTTACCTCCATTGTTCTCTTATATAGCGTCAGTTACCTCCATTGTTCTCTTATATAGCGTCAGTTACCAGCATTGTTCTCTTATATAGCGTCAGTTACCAGCATTGTTCTCTTATATAGCGTCAGTTACCAGCATTGTTCTCTTATATAGCGTCAGTTACCTCCATTGTTCTGTTATATAGCGTACATTATAAGAAATTTCTGAAATTATTTGTTTGTGCTGGTCTGGGTATAATGCAACAACTATGAAAAAGAATAATTTAAGTGAGTAACCATGGAATTCCCCTTTTATTAGGTTTCACTTTTAATGTTGTTTTCATATAAATGTTAAACTGCATTTGTTCTATATGTGTGAAACCTCCTAGAAAGGTATTTTTTCAAACAGGCTGTGAAAAAAACTTCAACAACATGACAATTAATTATAATTTAATTAAGACAATAATCCCTTCGTGAAAACGCTCAAACCAGAAAACGTTTTTTTTTGCCAACGCACTGAAAAGCAATTTTGTCAAAATAAAGTGTGTGTGCAAAACCAGGATATGTACGGGTACCAGGTTCAATACACTTCAATTGTGCATGGCTTTGCACATTAATTTTAATGATGGTAAAATGGTAATTTCCAAAAAGAACTCGATTATCTCATACCTTGTCTTTAGTTCTGTGTGGTCTAATAAATTGCTTTTGCGTGAAAACAGTGACGAATTGTCTGACCTTTGTTTATAGGATTTATTTCATACCCCAATGACCGATTGGTGCAACTGTTGTTTTTGTAAGATTATGTAAGAAATCCTTTCAGTGATCCTTACTATAGGCAAACAAATTAAACGAAAATAAAACAGCATCTGGTGAAATAATGTCGGTGAATTTTCTGTCAACATTTTATCAGAGCAAAACAGATTCAATCACTGAACAGAAATGTTTCAATACACCATAACATTAAATGACTCCCATGTTGCGGATTTGTTTTCATTTCACTATTCACTAATTGATGTCCATACCATGAATCCCACCTAATGCCCTGATACTCGTTAGTCCATTCAACCATTCAACAGTAAAGTCCATTACGGTTTAAGACTCCGTTGCCGCAGCGCATTATTGCCATTTTACTTTTCACTATTTGATGCCCATCCCATGTATTCCATCTAATGCCGCTGGGGTATTCACCATTAAGTGTATCAGATGTAGGATTGCCTCCTGTACAACGATTAAACCACCAACCTCCATGTAATAACCTTGCACAATTAGACTCAGTATCATTATCATTGTCTCTGTCGTATGTTGAGAACTGTTGACCATCTACCAACAGAAGAGGTTGTGTACCTTGACAGAAAAAACACAAAATCATAATGTTGTAAATAATATTAGGTGTTTTGTGTATTGCTCATTGCATTTATCAGGATACAAAGTAACCTTATTGAAGTTTTAAGCGTTTTAAGCCTTTTTGTTCTTCATCTAAACAGATGATTTTTGGAAAAAATAGTTCCCAAAATTAATTAATTTATAATGTCTAATATTAGGTTTGCAAGGCCGGCGATCCCAGGGGGACGGGAGACATGTCCCCCAATATTCATTACGGGGACGGTAATGGTAATGTCCCCCAATAATTGTCGTCTCTCTAATTTGTTTTATTCAGAGCAGACAAATAATATTATTCAATTGTTTTGTTGCTATTACAGACACCCGTATCAGCGTAGTTAGGCCATTTTGTTTCTATAAATCATTCCGTTCACATTATGGGCACACTGCAGTAATAGCATAAAATGGGGTGGGGGTGGGGGTGGGGGTGGCGTGGGGTGGGGGGTCCATGGGCGGATCCAGAACATTTTTTAGGGGGGCTGAGAATCAAAAACAATTATTTTTTAGTACTACACAAATTACAATGAAATAATCAAAGGGAGAGAAAAACAAAGCACACTGTGGGAATGGGAGTGCGTTCTCCCCTCCCCTCCCCTCCTCTCTCTCTCTCTCTCTTTCTCTCTTTTTTTATACATATTTTTTTACGATTTTAGGGCGGGGGGCTACAGCCCCCTTAGCCCCCCCCCCTGGATCCGCCAATGGGGTCATTTGTCCAACTCCATACTATCCCCTCAATCATAACAAATCGCTGCCACTGGCTTTGTTGTATTGCTGACTTTGTCGGCAAACCAAGTAACCTTTACAAAACATTAGGAAACGGAATAACAACCAGCAACATAAACCCTAAAACGAAATGTGTAATGTTTGAATCTATAGCAGATGAAATTTGATAGTTTTTACATTGCTCCATTTCAATAATTAAAGTACACTCATCAAACATATTCATACATTTTTGGAGTTTTAAAAAAATACATTTCAAGTATTGTTTTTTCGAATGCAATGCAAAAGGGACCAAACTCGTGACTAATTAATTTATATTTGTAAATTTCAACCAATCAGAGTAATGACGATTAACAGTATGTTTTGGGATGGATAGATTATGCATAATTGCTCTATTGAGGGCGCGA
>CM055820.1:16714010-16808883 GCA_029582265.1 Zoroaster sp. YZ-2022
GATCACTCCGTGGAGGTGTATTAACATTGGATAAAAACCGGTCTTGACGATATGGGGTCCATTTCATAGAACTGCTAAGCAGAGAATTTTGCTAAGCAATATAAAACAGACTACCAGCCAAAATGCATACATTTTGTATGAAAGTTTGGCTGGTAACCAAACAATCCGCTAAGCAAATAATTTTTCTGGTTAGCAATTTTATCTGCTAAGCCGCAGCTCTATGAAATTATGAAATTGGCCCCGGTTTAAATGTCATTTAGTCGAAGCCGAACAATTTAATGATTATAAACATGATTTAAATAACAATTGTCAAAGCCATCGCCCGCCCGCCTCTCGTATAAACATCCTTTAGCCCAAAATTCATCGCCCCCGTATGGTCTTGGATTGTTCACTTCCCACTCATTATACGTTTATACTTCTTCAACAGGGACCGTTTTTGACGCACACCAGGCGCCTTCCTCACGTCAACGAGGACCAATCAGTGACAAAACAAGCACAGGGGAAAACACTAGGTCTAATGAAACACAGCGTCGAAAATAAAAATGGTAATATCTTTTAAATGAATATCTATAGGCTTAACTAAACTATAGTCTTGTCATTTTTGTTTCGTTAGAACTGGACATTTATGAACACTTTTTCAATTGAAATGGGTCAATGATATGAATATTGGAAGGGGCCAGTCAACCACAGGCTGCAATATGCCTGAAAGGTGAGGGGAAGATATTGACTGAAAATAGAAACATAATATATTTGTGTACATTGCTCCTCATCAACATGACGGGAGAGGGGCGCACGCTCATATGATATTGCTCCACACAATCTGCCAAGAACATTAATGACTAAGATATCCTTCTCAAACTCCTTGTCAAACTCTTGAAACGGTTGTCATCGTTCAGGTGGAGTTGTGGAAGAAATTAACAAATTGACCGATTTGACAATCTCTTGCTAGTATATAGACCCTATCTTAATTTCCTTTTTACTCCCTACGCTCACAGACAAGACGTCCGATAGTCAATCAGACACAGGAAGCCAGCATTCTCAACGTGACGATGACTTGACTTATGAACAGGTGAACACAATCTAATATTTTGTGACTTTTGTCACATTATTCAGTCGATCCCAGAAGTTGAAGGAGCGATATATTTTTGAGAATTGTAATATGCCTAAACATGTACACACGTTTGTTTATGGTGTGAACCGAGGACCTCCTATTGTTCCCCTATTTTGTTCCCTTTGTTTTAGGCATCTCCCATTTGATTTATATACTTTTTCAACCGAGGACCCATTGTTCCCTTAAATTATAAGTACTCGTTTTACACCATAAACAAACAATGCACGACTACTTTAACCCCAAGGTTTTTGCACGTGGGATGGTGCTATGGCATACGTACAGGTGGCGAAGCCGTGTCGAGTAGGATATAATAAGAGGGGTGTTTTATTTATTATCCAAGACCCTATTTTTTGTTTAACCTTTGAATATTATAATTATATACTATTGTGTGGGATTATGAAGATCAAGATTCTCCCCTGCATACCCGGGAAACATTCTCCCTTTAGCTTCAAGTTCTCACCTCATACCAATGCCTAATTTGCTCGCGTTCGGTTTTTATGGCTGAATAGGCCTATAAAATAATATTATTGATTTAAATATTCTTGTTCATTTATATTTCTAGTCTGAAAAACCTACAAGCATTGGACGAGACACGTTCGTACAAATCGGCACATTGGAACGAGGGGAAATATTTGTAAGTAATGAAAAATAGAGAAATATATTTTTACTAATCATCTGTTCAGACCTTAAAGGGAATGTATACAACATTGGTTATAATACTACCAGTATTCTTTATATTTTCTTTGTCTAAGTCACGAGAAAAATGAAACAGCATTCACTTACAGCAAATAGTTGATGTAGACATACATAGTTAGGTTTTAAAAATATATAGTAATAATATTCAAACTTAAAATAATAAATTTCGGGATTAATTGGCGGGGGTGGGTAAAGGTTGGTAGGGGAGGGGTAGATCATAAGAATAAATCACTGACACAGTTGGATAGTCTTATACTTTTTCTGATAAAGCAACAAGGTTTGCTTCAATCTTTCTCTTTGTCTCTTTTTATTTATTATTTTATTTGGTGGAAGATTATTTTTTCATGTTAAATTCATCATGATTGTGTTTCCACCACTGATTACAATATAGACATTGTTTGTTTCTTTTCAAGGGGGTCTCTGAGATGGTTTTTGGCAAGCAGCCGAGTCTCTGTTTGGTAAGCAATGGTGCAGAGTGCATTCTGATCGCTAAGAAGTTCTACGCCAAGCACGCCACAGAAGCAAACCTGAAAACTATAACAGATCAGGTACGTTGAGGACCTCTCTATAGTGTTTACTTTATCCACAAAATTATTGTATACAGGCTTAACAGACCATGTGACTTGTTTACAGTTTGCGTGACCTTCAGAGCACTAGCGTGTATTTTTAATTTTCAGATTTATTTTGTAAATGCAAATGTTTTGTTAACGTTGGAATGAATACAATCTGCATGCATGTATCACGACATTATGAAATAAGCTTAAACTTTCATAGGTTGGTTTATGTAGATATCTCCATGGGCGGATCCAGAACATTTTTAGGGGGGGGGACTGAGAATCAAAAACAATTATTTTTCAGTACAGTACTAAGTAGGTCACCTCCTTATGTTTATCCTGCACACTGTGGGAATGGGAGTGCGTTTTCCCCTCCCCTCCCCCTCTCTTTTTCTCTTTTTTATTTATTTTTATTTATTTTATTTTTTAAATATTTTTTTAAAACGATTTTAGGGGGGCTACAGCCCCCTTAGCCCCCCACCGGATCCGCCAATGATCTCTTGACATTTTACCAAAAGTGTACACTAGCTTCAAAAAAGTGAACGCTTTTGAGGTTATTATTTTTAACAAAATGAAAAAGTTACAAACGGATGTTGTTTAATACTCACATACACTACGACTGTTTCATGTATATGTTTTTTCCCTCAGCTCCGACCGTACCCCAATGAGGACACCCTCCTCCGTGATCTGCGAGAGAAGCTGACGTGGCACGACCACCGGGAGACGACTCTGACAGATACAGCGCACAATCTGAGACGCTACCGAAGAAGTCGTTCGAACCGGGGTCTGCGGACACCAGCAGCTACGCTCAATACCGGGCCGTGATGCCAAAAAGGGGTTTCCAGATTTTGGGTCGGGGTCTAGCTACAATAGACCTTTGTCACACTGCAGCAATCTTTGTCTGATTCCCTGTATACCCGATTACAATGATAACGATAAATCTCATTAGAAAAAAAGGATCAGACTATTTTCCCTTCCAGCCTCTGTTTGGTTACATTGATTTGAATGACAGAAAAAAACAAGATGTCTGCACCATGACAGTAGTCTGTGATGAGCAAAACTGTGGGCACACTTTGACACAGTAACTCAGAGGTTTCACCAAGAGAGTCCCCCTTTCCTTCCGCCCAATATTGAGTGCTTTGAATTTGGCTGGGATATCGCGCTGCCAAATGTTTCCAACTTCAACATGATTGAATGGTGGGTGTGGGGATGTACCAACAGGTTTTGCAGACCAGTGTAGCTCAGTTTAAAAAAAAAATAGTGCCAGTAAGAGGCTTAACAAAAACTCTACTATTTGAATAAGCAATAATGATTGAACACTTAATGGAAAGGTCGCAAACTTAATGCTATGAACGAAATTGGTCTATACCAGTCGCAGTTCTATGGGGGCTAGAGGGGGCTATAGTACCCCACAAAAAATCATATATAGACCTTGAAAATCATATATAGGCCGCTGTTACCATGATATGTACATTCATATCATTATTTAGTACCCCATGTAGCTATACCTATAAATTAAACGTTAAAAAGAATATAATATTAAATATATCTGTCGCTTTGTTAAAAACGTCTTATAGTCTCTTCATGAAGCTTGAACCCCCCCCCCAAACAAACAAACAAACAAATAAATAAATAAATTGCATATAATAAAAATTAAAAAAATTACAAGTATCTTAGAGGGTTTGTACATTTTGTACTTCTCCATGTAAATCAATAATTTTTTTAAATGTTCAGTTGATTACTATTTGAGATGGTCCAGTGTACATTTTTTTGCCCGGTGCAGTTTGACCTTTGGGGCTCTTTTGTAAACATGTGATGTCACTGGTCACATCGTCTAAACTTGGGTGATTTTTGTTCGCTGAAGGGGTGACTTTGCAAGAGCGACACTAGAAAGGCGATTGTTAAACGTCGTGAAAAGCGGGCAATTTGTTTTCCCCATGGGTAGGCTTTTCTGAATTTGACCCAAAAGGGGCTCGGAGAAAGTGACTTTTTACAATATTTTACTGTGAGTTTAGATGATTAATAAAACGTAGGCCTATGTTGTTTAGTTTAATTAATATTTGCTTATTAATATTAATTTATGTTTTCTCCAAAAATCTTCAGTTTGTGCACAAATTAATGTCAAGTAGTGATTGTTTACTGCACTTTCCCTTAATTTGTTACCCTTCTTAGATACAAATCAACTTACGTAGACAATTATTTCACAGGAAAAATGCACAATATTCATGACACAATACATGTACTTGTATAAGTTGTTAGTCCTGCTCCCTGGGGAGGCCTCTCTCAGACATCTCTCACATGAAATTATGAGACTCGGCAATTTCCTTAAATACCTTTCTCTTTTGATGTGAGTTTCATGCAAGAACATTTCTTAAATTTATTACACATTGTCAAGAATAATTGTGTGCAATTTTGAAAACAACCAATGCCCTTTTCAATTTCAATGGTCCAGCTACTCCAAAATTATACACTGTTTTCCCCATTCATATTATAAATTAGAACTTCTCTGAATTTTCAAATACGTTATTCTTGGTCCATGTACTTGTAAAACCTTCTTACTATTTTGTACAGCATGTTCACTGTGATGTATTATTTTCCTCATTCACATAAATTAGAACTTCTCTGAAATTTCAAATACTTTATTCTTGGTCCATGTACTTATAAAACTTTCCTATTATTTTTTTACAGCATGTTGACTCCAATACATCATGGCTCATACTAAGTTCCAGCCTACAGCACCCCGAGACAGCGTTGACACCACATCCAAATGCAGTTTGTAGGCTACATGATGGTATGGTTTAACGTCTTACGTTAACAGATCATTTGAGAATCCGTGCACAATTAATGGAAGTGGTCTTCATTACTTGGTTTCGTTTGAATGTACGTAAACTTTCACATTTTATTTAGATGTATGTTCATTTTAGTATAATTTTATGGATATTGATTACATAAAACCATGGTTAACGTTAAAAACCTTAGTGTGGCAAATGGTATCACATGTGCCGTGCCTGGAGTGAAACAGGTAAACTCGTATGCGTACTCGTACTTCTACCAATTCACACTTATTTTGGTCAACTCAACCCGGAAAAATATTTATTACTGAATATTTACTGGCATGCGTACGGGTTGACATCCGGTGGAGTACGCGTTGGTAGAAGTACAAGTTAATTTAGCTACACTATAGTGTCTGTAGTTCCTCATAATACTAGTGGTACTTATGTCCTGTGTGGTGATGGCTGCATTGCAGTTTACTTTATACTAAATTTTCTCACTAAAGTAGACCAGAAACAAATATCAACACCTTTATTGAGATAATGAAACAGTCACATCATGGAGGAAGGAAGACGTCACATGTATTTCTATTCCATTGTAAAACCTAACTTAAAGGCATTGTTCTGAAGGGATCATTTTTCTGAAGTTACATCAATCCATCATCCTGATAATAACATATAAGGGCATTCTAAGTTATGTGTGTTTTGTTAGCATGACCCATTATTCTTCGTCCCTCTTTGAAAACATTTAATATTGTTTTTACATGATTCGTTTATATTTCAGATCAACGATATCCATTTATGCTACTGCTACAAGGTGTCTGTGTAACTTTGTGATCCAATGGCCAGCATTTGAAGTTCATCCATTCATCAAAGGAGTTAACGTATTATTCAAATTATTTTATATGGACTTATCCTATCTGTGGCAGTCTTTACCCTCAAGGGAATTGTTTTTTCAGGACCTCAAGACACATCTAGGTCTTTCTAGGAATTTCTTTAACATGTTAGAACAAAATAGTACTGAGGAATTCTTATTATTTTTTTGACTGGACCCAAACATCCTCGCAAATGTAATTATTAAGCAATATCTGTTGGTGATCTAGTAAAATGTATATTGCCGACAGTGAATCACTGGCAGTTGGGCCATATAAACATAGTAAACATACCCCCCACCCAATCTTCATTGCATGGGTGTGTCAGCCTTGGAATACCTTTTGCCAGATCACCCAATTAAAGTTCCTATTTATTTGTATGCTCGCATTGGGATAGTACTGACCATCAATCCCATAAACACAATTGGTTAAACAGACAGTATCGTCACGATCAGAACAGACTTTCTACAAACGGGCATGGAATTGGTGTCCTAGTTTAAGACGAACATAGTGACTAAAAATTACTGGCTCATTTATGCAGCAGCAACGCGAATATGACCTTATCATGTGAGTATTATTTTCAGTCACTGAGTTAAACTAGAACTTGAACTCTGATACCATGCCCTGTTGATCGTGAAGATATTGCCACCTTTAAACAATAACTTTAACATTACTATTTAGGAAAATGTATTTTCAACAGTTAATGACACATAAATACATATACATGTAACAATCAGAAGATCATATTTCAGTACTGTTTGTTTCTTTTTATTTTACAGTTATCCTTCAAATTACATTGTGCTGTCTCTTCCCTATAAGTATTGTTTTAAAAAACTGAACCAAACCTCACCTCGGGGCCAAAAATGTGTAATGATAAAGCTGTGATGATACAGTATTTAATTCCACCACAATGTAACAGCTCTGTATTCGTCCAAAGGACAAACACCTAATGTCGTACAGATCGTTAATTGTCAAAAAATATTTACAAAAAGGTGACCCCACTTTGACCTTTACGTACTGTCCAAACCGGAAGTGAAAGTTTAATATTTAAAAAAATCATATCTCAACAACCACAAGAGGTAAATTGAAATTTTTTGCACCATTGTACAGATCGTTAATTGTCGAAAAATATTTACACAAAGGTGACCCTAATTTGACCTTACTTCCTGTCCAAACCGGAAGTCAACATTTAATATTTATGATCGATGTATGTAAAACCATCCGGTGAACAATAAAGATTCCGTGACCAGTTTTTAAAAAAAATCAGAAATATTTTGAAATTTCAGGGTAATTAACATATGTTGGTCTTGAAATTCCCTTGTAACCTTGTTGAGGATCTTCTAGGTGTAGTATGAAGAGAAGTTTTATTCAATCATTATCATTCTTTTATTATACCATTGCATTTGAAATGAAGTTTGAATTTGGTGTAGGGCCTAATGTGATTAAGTTCAAATTATTGAAATGGACTTCAAACAAATCATCGTTGGTAACCACATCATATTTTACAGGGTACTCTTTAATATGAAAAACAAAAAATAATACAAACGGTTTCTTTAAAAATATTCTGACGTCATCATCACTGCCCTGATAAAACTCGAACACCTATGTGTTTGTAATATAACAAACACTTAAGTCTAGTTTTTTTAGGTGTTCGAGCTACAGCGCGAGCACCTATTGTTTTTGTTCGTTTTTAGGTGTTCGGGTATGCGCCCGAAACACCTATTGTTATTGTTCGTTTTTTTTTTAGGTGTTCGGGTATGCGCCCGAAACACCTATTGTTATTGTTCGGTTTTTTTTTTTTTTTTTTTTTTTTCTTCTCCTTCTTCTTCTTCTTCTTCTTTTCCGGATCGATTGTCTACAAAAAAACACATACTTGCAAACTTCACATGAACTTGAAACTTGGCACATACTTAGAACATAACACGTAGATGAAACATAATTTGTCACGTCATTATTAGGTCATCAGATATCGAATTTCGATCAATCATACTTTATTAGTTAAAACGTTTTGATTACGTTGCAAATGAAAGACTACACGGCTTTTCAACGCTAAAAAAGTGCGCCCTCTGTTGGTGAATGTAAATCAGCTCTGGTCGTGCTCATTATGTATGCATGTTTAAGGAATTGAGCGTACGCTAATATGGATTGTCGCTCTCTATCGGCAAAAACGATTGTCTACAAAAACACATACTTGCAAACTTCACATGAACTTGAAACTTGGCATATACTTAAACTTAACACGTAGAAGAAACATAATTTGTGACGTCATGATTAGGTCATCAGATATCGAATTACAATAAATCAAAGTTTAATATTTAAAAAAATCATATCTCAACAACCACAAAAGGTAAATTCACAATTTTTGTACCATTGTATAGATTGTTAATTGTGGAAAAATATTTACACAAAGGTGACCCCAATTTGACCTTACTTCCTGTCCAAACCGGAAGTCAAATTTTAATATTTAACAAAAATCATATCTCAACAACCACAAGAGATAAATTCACAATTCTTTCACCATTGTACAGATCGTTAATTGTCAAAAAATATTTTCAAAAAAGTGACCCCAATTTGACCTTTACTTCCTGTCCAAACCGGAAGTCAAAGTTTAATATTTAACAAAAATCATATCTCAACAACCACAAGAGATAAATTCACAATTCTTTCACATTGTACAGATCGTTAATTGTCAAAATATATTTAAACAAAGGTGACCCCAATTTGACCTTTACTTCCTGTCCAAACCGGAAGTCAAAGTTAAATATTAAAAAAAATCATATCTCAACAACCACAAGAGAGAAATTCACAATTCTTTCACTATTGTACAGATCGTAAATTGTCAAATAATATTTAGAAAAGGTGACCCCAATTTGACCTTACTTCCTGTCCAAACCGGAAGTGAAAGTTTAATATTTAAAAATCATATCTCAACAACAACAAGAGGTAAATTAACATTTTTGCACCATTGTACAGATTGTTAATTGTCAAAAATATTTACAAAACATGACCCTAATTTGACCTTTACTTCCTGTCCAAACCGGAAGTCAAAGTTTAATATTAAAAAATCGTATCTCAACAACCACAAGAGGTAAATTAAAAATTGTTGTACCATTGTACAGATCGTTAATTGTCAAAAAATATTTATACCCCAATTTGACCTTACTTCCTGTCCAAACCGGAAGTCAAAGTTTAATATTAAAATAATTTCTAAATTCAGTATTGTATTGTATTCAAATAAACTTCTCGCGAGAACTTCAACAGACGTTAACATTTGACTTCTCCAACACTTCGAATTTATGACGTAACCATTTTAACTTCAACCGAACACCTTGTTTTTGTTATGACAAAAACTTATATCTAGTTAGGTGTTCGGGTATGCACCCGAAACACCTATTGTTTTTGTTCGGTTTTTTAGGTGTTCGGGTATGCGCCCGAAACACCTATTGTTATTGTTCGGTTTTTTTTTTTTTTTTTTTTTTCTCCTTCTTCTTCTTCTTCTTCTTCTTCTTTTCCGGATCGATTGTCTACAAAAAAACACATACTTGCAAACTTCATATGAACTTGAAACTTGGCATATACTTAGAACATAACACGTAGATGAAACATAATTTGTTACGTCATTATTAGGTCATCAGATATCGAATTTCGATAAATCAAAAGATATTAGCTAAAACGTTTCACTTACGTTGCATGAATCAAGCAGCTACATGTATACGCGGCGCTGCACGATCTTTGGTTACAATGGAGCTCCATGTACAATCGACGCTGTTAGTGTTAGGTCTTGGAATTCGTGTGAAAATGGATTGCCAACGATCTTTGGTTACAATGGAGCTCCATGTACAATCGAATCAACGCGCACTGTTTGTTACAGTGTGTTACTGTATTTCGTGTACAAATGGATCGCCAACACAGATACAGTCATAAAGGGTAGGTATCTTGAATTTAATTTTTAAGAGGATTTCCTGTATTTATCTTCGTGTTTTATAGAAGAAAGGCCATTTCTTTAGAGGGACTACAGAGTTCGTCGTTGCATTGTACCTGTTTAACTTAACGTTACTCGTTAGTTAGGCCTACGTAGGGGCTACGTGAACATACTTTGGACAGTAAACAACTCCAGTTTTCTAACAAAATATGAACAGATGTCACCAAAATGTATTTAGAATATAAATAAGGATAGGAAAATTCAGTTGTTAAGGTTATGGCAATTTTTCAGAAGAAATTTTATGCCATATTTTGTAATTTTGTGGCTCCAAAATCTTCAGTTTGTGCACAAATTAACATTAACTAGTGATTTACTGCATTCACAATTTTTGTACCATTGTACAGATCGCTAATTGTCAAAAGATATTTACAAAAAGATGACCCCAATTTGGCCTTACTTCCTATCCAAACCGGAAGTCAAAGTTTAATATTAAAAAAAAAACCATCTCAACAACCACAAGAGGTAAATTCACAATTTTTGTACCATTGTACAGACCGATTTGACCTTACTTCCTGTCCAAACCGGAAGTCAAAGTTTAATATAAAAAAAAATCATATCTCAACAACCACAACAGGTAAATGGACATTCTTTGCACTATTGTATAGATTGTTAATTGTCGAAAAATATTTACAAAAACATGACCCCAATTTGACCTTACTTCCTGTCCAAACCGGAAGTCAAAGTTTAACATTAAAAAATATTCATATCTCAACAACCACAAGAGGTAAATTCACAATTTTTGTACCATTGTACAGATCGTTAATTGTCAAAAAATATTTACAAAAAGGTGACCCCAATTTGACCTTACTTCCTGTCCAAACCGGAAGTCAAAGTTTAATATTTAAAAAAAATAATATCTCAACAACCACAAGAGGTAAATTCAAAATTTTTGTACCATTATACAGATTGTTAATTGTCGAAAAATATTTACACAAAGGTGACCCCAATTTGACCTTACTTCCTGTCCAAACCGGAAGTCAAAGTTTAACATTAAAAAAAATCATATCTCAACAACCACAAGAGGTAAATTCACAATTTTTGTACCATTGTACAGATCGTTAATTGTCAAAAAATATTTACAAAAAGGTGACCCCAATTTGACCTTACTTCCTGTCCAAACCGGAAGTCAAAGTTTAATATTTACAAAAAATAATATCTCAACAACCACAAGAGGTAAATTCACAAATTTGGTACCATTATACAGATCGTTAATTGTCAAAAAATATTTATACCCCAATTTGACCTTACTTCCTGTCCAAACCGGAAGTGAAAGTTTAATATTTAAAAAAATCATATCTCAACAACCACAGGAGGTAAATTGACATTTTTGTACCATTGTACATATTGTTAATTGTCAAAAGTATTTACACAAAGGTGACCCCAATTTGACCTTACTTCCTGTCCAAACCGGAAGTCAAAGTTTAATATTAAAATAATTTCTAAATTCAGTATTGTATTGTATTCAAATAAACTTCTCGCGAGAACTTCAACAGACGTTAACATTTGACTTCTCCAACACTTCGAATTTATGACGTAACCATTTTAACTTCAACCGAACACCTTGTTTTTGTTGTGACAAAAACTTATATCTAGTTTTCTTTTTTTTTTCTTCTTCTTTTCCGGATAGATTGTCTACAAAAAATACATACTTGCAAACTTCACATGAACTTCAAACTTGGCATATACTTAGAACTTAACACGTAGATGAAACACGAGTTGTGACGTCATGATTAGGTCATCAGATATCGAATTACGATAAACCAAAATTTAATATTTAAAAAAATCATATCTCAACAACCACAAGAGGTAAATTCACAATTTTTGTACCATTGTACAGATCGTTAATTGTCAAAATATATTTACAAAAAGGTGACCCCAATTTGACCTTACTTCCTGTCCAAACCGGAAGTCAAAATTTAATATTTAAAAAAATCATATCTCAACAACCAGAATAGGTAAATTGACATTTTTGGAACCATTATATAGATTGTTAATTGTCGAAAAAAATTTACAAAAATGTGACCCTAATTTGACCTTAATTCCTGTCCAAACCGGAAGTCAAAGTTTAATATTGAAAAAATCATATCTCAACAACCACAAGAGGGAAATTCACAATTTGTATACCATTGTACAGATCGTTAATTGTCAAAAAATATTTACAAAAAGGTGACCCCAATTTGACCTAACTTTCTGTCCAAACCGGAAGTCAAAGTTTAATATTTAACAAAATCATATCTCAACAACCACAAGAGGTAAATTCACAATTTTGGTACCATTGTACAGATCGTTAATTGTTAAAATATATTTACAAAAAGGTGACCCCAATTTGACCTTACTTCCTGTCCAAACCGGAAGTCAAAGTTTAATATTTAACAAAATCATATCTCAACAGCCACAAGAGATAAATTGACATTTTTGCACCATTGTATAGATCGTTAATTGTCGAAAAATATTTATAGGTGACTAATTTGACCTTACTTCCTGTCCAAACCGGAAGTCAAAGTTTAATATTTAAAAAATCATATCTCAACAACCACAAAAGGTAAATTGACATTTTTTGCACCATTGTATAGATTGTTAATTGTCGAAAAATATTTACACAAAGGTGACCCCAATTTGACCTTACTTCCTGTCCAAACCGGAAGTCAATGTTTAATATTAAAATAATTTCTAAATTCAGTATTGTATTGTATTCAAATAAACTTCTCGCGAGAACTTCAACATACGTTAACATTTGACTTCTCCAACACTTCGAATTGATGACGTAACCATTTTAACTTCAACCGAACACCTAGTGTTTGTTCAAACAAACACTTATATCTAGTTTTTTATTTTTCTTCTCCTTCTTCTTCTTCTTCTTCTTTTTCCGGATCGATTGTCTACAAAAACACATACTTGCAAACTTCACATGAACTTGAAACTTGGCACATACTTAGAACATAACACGTAGATGAAACATAATTTGTCACGTCATTATTAGGTCATCAGATATCGAATTTCGATCAATCATACTTTATTAGTTAAAACGTTTTGATTACGTTGCAAATGAAAGACTACACGGCTTTTTCAACGCTAAAAAAGTGCGCCCTCTGTTGGTGAATGTAAATCAGCTCTGGTCGTGCTCATTATGTATGCATGTTTAAGGAATTGAGCGTACGCTAATATGGATTGTCGCTCTCTATCGGCAAAAACGATTGTCTACAAAAACACATACTTGCAAACTTCACATGAACTTGAAACTTGGCATATACTTAGAACTTAACACGTAGATGAAACAAAATTTGTGACGTCATGATTAGGTCATCAGATATCGAATTACAATAAATCAAAGTTTAATATTTAAAAAAATCATATCTCAACAACCACAAAAGGTAAATTCACAATTTTTGTACCATTGTATAGATTGTTAATTGTCAAAAAATATTTACACAAAGGTGACCCCAATTTGACCTTACTTCCTGTCCAAACCGGAAGTCAAAGTTTAATGTTTAACAAAATCATATCTCCACAACCACAAGAGGTAAATTGACATTTTTTGTATCATTGTATAGATTGTTAATTGTCGAAAAATATTTACACAAAGGTGATCCAATTTGACCTTACTTCCTGTCCAAACCGGAAGTCAAAGTTTAATATTTAAAAATCATATCTCAACAACTACAAGAGGTAAATTCACAATTTTTGTACCATTGCACAGATCGTTAATTGTCAAAAAATATTTACAAAAAGGTGACCCCAATTTGACCTTACTTCCTGTCCAAACCGGAAGTCAAAGTTTAATATTAATATAATTTCTAAATTCAGTATTGTATTGTATTCAAATAAACTTCTCGCGAGAACTTCAACAGACGTTAACATTTGACTTCTCCAACACTTCGAATTTATGACGTAACCATTTTAACTTCAACCGAACACCTTGTTTTTGTTGTGACAAAAACTTATATCTAGTTTTTTTTTGTTTTTTTTTGCTTCTCCTTCTACTTCTTCTTCTTCTTCTTTTCCGGATCGGATTGTCTACAAAAAAACACATACTTGCAAACTTCATATGAACTTGAAACTTGGCACATACTTAGAACATAACACGTAGATGAAACATAATTTGTGACGTCATTATTAGGTCATCAGATATCGAATTTCGATCAATCATTCTTTATTAGTTAAAACGTTTTGATTACGTTGCAAATGAAAGATCTACACGGCTTTTTCAACGCTAAAAAAGTGCGCCCTCTGTTGGTGAATGTAAATCAGCTCTGGTCGTGCTCATTATGTATGCATGTAAAAATCATATCGCAACAACCACAACAGGTAAATTGACAGTTTTTGCACCATTGTACAGATTGTTAATTGTCAAAAAATATTTACACAAAGGTGACCCCAATTTGACCTTACTTCCTGTCCAAACCGGAAGTCAAAGTTTAATGTTTAAAAAAATCATATCTCAACAATCACAACAGGTAAATTGACAGTTTTTGCACCATTGTACAGATTGTTAATTGTCAAAAAATATTTACACAAAGGTGACCCCAATTTGACCTTACTTCCTGTCCAAACCGGAAGTCAATGTTTAATGTTTAAAAAAATCATATCTCAACAATCACAACAGGTAAATTGACAGTTTTTGCACCATTGTACAGATTGTTAATTGTCAAAAAATATTTACACAAAGGTGACCCCAATTTGACCTTACTTCCTGTCCAAACCGGAAGTCAAAGTTTAATGTTTAAAAAAAATCATATCTCCACAACCACAAGAGGTAAATTGATATTTTTTGTATCATTGTATAGATTGTTAATTGTCGAAAAATAATTACACAAAGGTGATCCCAATTTGACCTTACTTCCTGTCCAAACCGGAAGTCAAAGTTTAATATTTAAAAAAATCATATCTCAACAACTACAAGAGGTAAATTCACAATTTTTGTACCATTGCACAGATCGTTAATTGTCAAAAAATATTTACAAAAAGGTGACCCCAATTTGACCTTACTTCCTGTCCAAACCGGAAGACAAGTTTAATATTTTAAAAATTCATATCTCAACAACCACAAGGGGTAAATTCACAATCTTTCCACTATTGTACAGATTGTTAATTGTCAAAAATGTTTACAAAAACATGACTCAATTTGACCTTTACTTACTGTCTAAACCGGAAGTCAAAGTTTAATATTAAAACAAATAATGATGCAAAGTTTCTTTTAAAAACATTCTGACGTCGTCATCACTGCCCTGACAAAACTCGAACACCTATGTGTTTGTATTATCACAAACACTGCCGTCTAGTTTTCTTTTTTCTTCTTCTTTTCCGGATAGATTGTCTACAAAAAATACATACTTGCAAACTTCACATGAACTTCAAACTTGGCATATACTTAGAACATAACACGTAGATGAAACTAGAGTTGTAACGTCATGATTAGGTCATCAGATATCGATTTTCGATAGATCAAACTAATATCTAAAACGTTTCACTTACGTTTCACCTCTGTTGGTGAATCTAAATCAGCTCTGGTCGTGCTTATTATGTATGCATGTTTAAGGAATTGAGCATTTACGCTTCGGAAATGCAATTGACTCGGCTATCGTGACCCCTGAAAAAATTGTGTTTCTGATCAATTCGTTTCGCATAATGTATTATGTGATTGACTAAAATCCTTTTTAGTTTTTTTTTAATGTCAGCATAATCTATTTATTCTGAAAAAGGTCACTTTATTAATAGCTCTTTTCGAGGTCGTTGAATCGATTAACTGCCACATGTTTCAACAGTTGGGTGCATCATGGAGGTGCGGAGAAAACCTTCCACAAAAGCGAGTTTTTCACTATTTTCTGAATTTTTCCTATCACCAGTGCATGTTTCATCGTTGAAAACAGACATTATTATGCACACTTAATTGGAGGTAAGTCTGGGCAATGACAAATTTACGAGAATCTTTGATTTAAAAATTAGCATTTTAACCGGCTTCAGACATGTTAGATGTGTTGTAACGCGTTGGTTGATGCATACAGCATGCATAGGTTGATGACAGCGCAGTCAGTAATGTGTACGGTATGGGCGCCAGTGAATGGTACTAGTACTTTAAACGTTGGGACTAATTTAGCGGGTACCCGGTTTTATGTAAACAAAGTATGCTTAAAATTATTACGTGGGTTTTCCTCCATGACTCTTTTGAAATACTTAGACTAGTGCCTGTGGTGGTAAATAGTCTGTAACGTTAGGAGAGTGAAGCCTAGGCATGAGTACAATTAGTTAAATTTAAAAAAAAATTATGCTAACGTTAGATGTGTTATCAATAGGATGTAGTCAGTGTAATAATATCTAATGTTAGCTCTGTGAAATTAAATAATTGATTAATTTAAACAAACAAATAAATAGTCTGAACAGTGAACAACAATGTTTAAGGGCTGAAAACATTAAAAACATTAGTAGTAGTACAGCTGGACATGTCTACCAATGTCATGCATGTATACTATAATACATGCAGGTACTTTGTAAATTATGTATGTCGCAATATTCTCCGACAAGTCAGAGTTTATTAGCAAAGGTACATTTTAAATAATTTTGGTTGACACTAATAATATTTACAACAACAATCATGACATTTAGGGAAAACTTGTAGCTTTGCATGGTGAAGAAGATAAGTAAGAATATTTGCAGTGACACCATGTGGAATACGCTAGTGAGTAGTAATTAGTTCTGAAAAGAAGTAGAGGTTACAACTTGACATTTTGATCAGTATGCTCTGATCGTCCTCAGGATTTACTACTCAATAGAGAATTTCACATGGTGTCACCGTAATTAGTCTTGCTTAATCATGAAATTTAACAAGTATCATTTATGATACTTTTCAGAATTTGTGATCACATGAAATCATGAAATGGTTTTGAATACAACAAAATAAAACATGCTTATTTTGAGTTTAATTTTCTTTTCACAGCTAATCTTCCTAGATGGAACTCCCTCAATTCTGGTGTGGCGATGGTTTGATCACTGTATGGGAACATTGCAAACAGTAGGATTAGCTGCAAAGGTAAGAGTTATGTCATATTAGGAAACAGTCCGGCAATGGGTTAGAAATGAACAGACTTTACAGATACTTTTATTGTTTTAAGTAGCAAACTCTTTGTATGTGTAAAACCGTACCATGAAATTGCTGTAAAGGGAAGTTACAACAACGGTAAATCTAAAAACCTATAAATCAATCATCCTGAGAAATGATTTGGTTTTCATGTTAGAGAAAAGAGGAATCGTTGTCAAAAACGGAAAAAACATGTAACAGTTTTTGCTTATATTTTTTACAAGGATGTGTTAGTACCATAATTATACCAATGTTGTACATTCCCTTTATTTTTACATTCCCTTTATTTTTATATTGCATTTTTAGATACATGGACCCCAAAATGTAAGTAAATAAGGCCCTGAACTATTTGACCGATGAAAGATTTTCTAGAGATTTGATGTAACAATGAAAAACCACAAATGATACACGAGGTAGTGCATCCCATGTGTATGTATACATACATGTACATATGTGTAAAACAATGTTTTTTTCTTATTTTTGACAGATCTTTATGCATGCCCTTATTCCTGGTATTGTGGTGGTGTGATGGCACTGCATGATGCTTAACAACTTTTGCAGAGGATCTTTCATTCCGTGAACTTCACGTCCTGCAATGTTGAATTCAGTATGTACCAGCTTGCCACCTTATGGCACCTCCAGTAGACCAATTTCTACTTTATACATACATGTAAATGTAGCTTTGGGCCAATGTTGATTCCAGAGAAACTTCAGTAAATTCAGTAAATTCAGTAAATCAGAGTACAATGTCTGTGTCAAAACAGCATGGAGTCAAGGAGTTGAACAATTGTAATATCTTGAGTGTAGGAAAAACTGAACAATATCCGTACTATTGCGCGGGATTTCTGTAAAAAGAGGATGGATGATAAATCTGATGTCGCGTACATCTGCAAACATTTGAACTAAACCTGTCCTAAATCAGTGCACTATGACATTCAAGTTAATCGTCCTTTTGGAGCTAAACACTGTTCATCAGTACATCATTGTTATGATTCAAAATATTCTTGAAAATATTTTTCTGTGTACTCACCTAGGCCCAATATCAGTGCTGCTTAGTTTATAGTTATACCCATGAACTTGTTTTGTGTGGGTTGGGTGAAACAACTTTTGTGGTATCAAAAACGTAAGCACTTAATGTGATTAAACTTGCATAGCCAGGTTAATTTATTATGTATTATTTGAAAATAAAGGGTTTTTATGCACTCTTCAGTACCGTGAAAGTTATGTTCGCATAAAGACTGCAGACTAGACTGAGTTAAACAAAGACAGATATGACATGTGAATATAAAGATTGTACCCATCTCTACCAAACATTTCAAAATTAACATGTGACAATGTTGCCAGAGAAAATATTATAGGGCTGTGATTCCTTTTTAAAAATTACTATTTTTGTCATAGTAAAAACAAAACAACTGAAAGTTAGGAAAAGAAAATTGAAATAAATGTAAGAAGATGTGAATCCAAAGTACTCCCATGACTTATTTATTGTATGTGTAAAACTGTACCATGAAATTGCTGTAAAGGGAAGTTACAACAATGGTAAATCTAAAAACCTATAAATCAATCATGGACCCCAAAGTGTAAGTAAATAGGCCCTGAACTACTTGACCAATGAAAGATTTTCTAGATATTTCATGTAACAATGAAGAACTGTTCATTAACGTGAATGTATTGTATGTAAAATACATGTACTCAACGTGTGTGTTGTATGTATTGTGATTATTACTGTGCTCAATATTGGCGCGATTTGTATGTATGTGTGTACGATACATACATACACGCGCGCTAAAATACGACTATGCACCCACATGATGCAGACTAGTCGTGCACTGTGTAGATTCACGTAAGCACACGACCCGTATTTTAGGACTGAAAAAGTCGTTTATATTGAAAATGTCTGTCATTGCCCACGAATCAAACAAGCTAAAAGATATGAAATATGTAGTTTCTAAATGAATGCGTCTTCATTTTCCAATTAAAAAATTCCAATCTATAAAAAAGAAAAAAATGAAGGTTTAGTATAATTTGTTATTATTTTTTGCTATAGCAGTACTGGCATTTCAGTCCAAGAGAAGGGGTAACTTTCAATCCATGTCAGTTAAACATTTATTTAAATCTAAGCCCTTACCCCTATTTTCAACATCTTGCAACTTCAGATATGCAGAATTGATGCTGGTGTGTGATTTTTGACATAATGAAGCACCAGTCGTCAGTCGATGGAATTGGTAATTTGGGCCCTTATACTTTTATTGCTTGTTTGCCCTCCCTTCCCTAGTTCTTGGATTCTATAGTGCTGCAATGATAGACCAAAGAATTTTAGAAAACAAATGTGTTGGTTCATCACCAGTGGCAGTATGCCATCACCAAGAACTTGGGGGAGGGGCAGACATTTTATTCCAAAATTACCGATTCCAATGACAACCTCTGAATGTCACCCATTCTGAAATGTCACTAAATCGTACATACAGAGCGTACATTTATTATAAATGCAGATTGATTCTGTTTTGTTGTCAACAAAGGATCATGGTTGGGTTCATTTACACTGAAGTCATTTCACTTGTTACATGTGTAAGACCATGTACACTAATTTCTAGATTGGTTACAAGTAGGTTAAACAGGTCAACAAAGTGGTTTCAATCGATTGTGGGGGTGTGGGAGTGTGTAACCACAAAAGACAAGTCATGAAACCCAACAGACAGTTAAAATTTACAAGCACCCATACAACTCTTTGATTGTTTCAATGTCTAACAATTTATGTACAAAATGGCATCTGATATTTAGGTTGTAATTCTGTAATATGGATGCAGCTACAGACATTTTGCCAATCATGTGTACAACCTTGAAAATGTAAAAATCAATGTAGAATTTGTTTTCAAATTTTATAAATTATTTTTTAATTATTTGCAGTATAGGTGAAAACAAAGACAGGTTATAAGCATGTCACAATAAGGAGATGCTTGATTACCTTTGTTCCTCCCGAACACCTAGTGTTTGTTCAAACAAACACTTAAGCTCTAGTTAGGTGTTCGGGTATGTACCCGAAACACCTATTGTTTTTGTTCGTTTTTTGTTCGTTTTTTTTTTCTTCTCCTTCTTTTCCGGATAGATTGTCTACAAAAAATACATACTTGCAAACTTCACATGAACTTCAAACTTGGCATATACTTAGAACATAACACGTAGATGAAACTAGAGTTGTAACGTCATGATTAGTTAATCAGATATCGATTTTCGATAGATCAAACTAATATCTAAAACGTTTCACTTACGTTTCACCTCTGTTGGTGAATCTAAATCAGCTCTGGTCGTGCTCATTATGTATGCATGTTTAAGGAATTGAGCATTTACGCTTCGGAAATGCAATTGACTCGGCTATCGTGACCCCTGAAAAAATTGTGTTTCTGATCAATTTGTTTCGCATAATGTATTATGTGATTGACTAAAATCCTTTTTAGTTTTTTTTTTATGTCAGCATAATCTATTTATTCTGAAAAAGGTCACTTTATTAATAGCTCTTTTCGAGGTCGTTGAATCGATTAACTGCCACACATGTTTCAACAGTTGGGTGCATGCAGATCTGCGGAGAAAACCTTCCACAAAAGCGAGTTTTTCACTATTTTCTGAATTTTTCCTATCACCAGTGCATGTTTCATCGTTGAAAACAGACATTATTATGCACACTTAATTGGAGGTAAGTCTGGGCAATGATAAATTTACGAGAATCTTTGATTTAAAAATAAGCATTTTAACCGGCTTCAGACATGTCAGATGTGTTGTAACGCGTTGGTTGATGCATACAGCATGCATAGGTTGATGACAGTCAGTCAGTAATGTGTACGGTATGGGCGCCAGTGAATGGTACTACTACTAGTACTTTAAACGTTGGGACTAATTTAGCGGGTACCCGGTTTTATGTAAACAAAGTATGCTTAAAATTATTACGTGGGTTTTCCTCCATGACTCTTTTGAAATACTTAGACTAGTGCCTAGTGGTGGTAAATAGTCTGTAACGTTAGGAGTGTGAAGCCTAGGCATGAGTACAATTAGTTAAATTTAAAAAAAAAATTATGCTAACGTTAGATGTGTTATCAATAGGATGTACTCGATGTAATAATATCTAATGATGTTAGCTCTGTGAAATTAAATAATTGATTAATTTAAACAAACAAATAAATAGTCTGAACAGTGGACAACAATGTTTAAGGGCTGAAAACATTAAAAACATTAGTACAGCTGGACATGTCTACCAATGTCATGCATGTATTAATACATGCAGGTACTTTGTAAATTATGTATGTCGCAATATTCTCCGACAAGTCAGAGTTTATTAGCAAAGGTACAGTTTAAATAATTTTGGTCGACACTAATAATATTTACAAAAACAATCATGACATTTAGGGAAAACTTGTAGCTTTGCATGGTGAAGAAGATAAGTAAGACTAATTGCAGTGACACCATGTGGAATACGCTAGTGAGTAGTAATTAGTTCTGAAAAGAAGTAGAGGTTACAACTTGACATTTTGATCAGTATACTCTGATTGTCCTCAGGATTTACTACTCAATAGAGAATTTCACATGGTGTCACCGTAATTAGTCTTGCTTAATCATGAAATTTAACAAGTATCATTTATGATACTTTTCAGAATTTGTGATCACATGAAATCATGAAATGGTTTTGAATACAACAAAATAAAACATGCTTATTTTGAGTTTAATTTTCTTTTCACAGCTGATCTTCCTAGATGGAACTCCCTCAATTCTGTTGTGGCGATGGTTTGATCACTGTATGGGAACATTGCAAACAGTAGGATTAGCTGCAAAGGTAAGAGTTATGTCATATTAGGAAACAGTCCGGCAATGGGTTAGAAATGAACAGACTTTACAGATACTTTTATTGTTTTAAGTAGCAAACTCTTTGTATGTGTAAAACCGTACTATGAAATTGCTGTATAGGGAAGTTACAACAACGGTAAATCTAAAAACCTATAAATCAATCATCCTGAGAAATGATTTGGTTTTCATGTTAGAGAAAAGAGGAATCGTTGTCAAAAACGGAAAAAACATGTAACAGTTTTTGTTTATATTTTTTACAAAGATGTGTTAACTACCATATACCAATGTTGTACATTCCCTTTATTTTTATATTGCATTTTTAGATACATGGACCCCAAAATGTAAGTAAATAAGGCCCTGAACTATTTGACCGATGAAAGATTTTCTAGAGATTTGATGTAACAATGAAAAACCACAAATGATACACGAGGTAGTGCATCCCATGTGTATGTATTCATACATGTACATGTGTAAAGCAATGTTTTTTTCTTATTTTTGACAGATCTTTATGCATGCCCTTATTCCTGGTATTGTGGTGGTGTGATGGCACTGCATGATGCTTAACAACTTTTGCAGAGGATCTTTCATTCCGTGAACTTCACGTCCTGCCATGTTGAATTCAGTATGTACCAGCTTGCCACCTTATGGCACCTCCAGTAGACCAATTTCTACTTTATACATACATGTAAATGTAGCTTTGGGCCAATGTTGATTCCAGAGAAACTTCAGTAAATTCAGTAAATTCAGTAAATCAGGAGTACAATGTCTGTGTCAAAACAGCATGGAATCAAGGAGTTGAACAATTGTAACATCTTGAGTGTAGGAAAAACTGAACAATATCCGTACTATTGCGCAGGATTTCTGTAAAAAGAGGATGTGAATGATAAATCTGATGTCGCGTACATCTGCAAACATTTGAACTAAACCTGTCCTAAATCAGTGCACTATGACATTCAAGTTAATCGTCCTTTTGGAGCTAAACACTGTTCATCAGTACATCATTGTTATCATTCAAAATATTCTTGAAAATATTTTTCTGTGTACTCACCTAGGCCCAATATCAGTGCTGCTTAGTTTATAGTTATACCCATGAACTTGTTTTGTGTGGGCTGGGTGAAACAACTTTTGTGGTATCAAAAACGTAAGCACTTATGCAGCGGTCAAATGGAATCTTCACATACCCCCCTCAAGCCTCGTTCAAGATTCGACGCCGTTTCGACGTCGAATCTTCAGGTCAAAAATTTACATTATGGGTGAAACTTGACCGTAATTATTTTTGGGAGGTGTGAATCTTGACCTAAAGTTTTTCAAAGAAGGGTGAATCTTTGCCTAAAAAAATTACATGTGGGTGAAACCTTGTCGAAAATCCTCATTAATAACGATGGAAATGCGTCGAACTTGAAACCAACTAACGTCAAAACGGAACTAAAACAAATAACTGACTAGTATTTTCCGTTTGTCAGTTCAGATCTCGATATATCTGTATAGTATAGGCCTAGGCTATAGCGCTTTTGCGTTAGCCATCACATATCTCGAAGCTAATTACCCGGATGTTTCTTTGTATCATATCAGCGTACTTTCCACAGCTACATTATGGCTTCATTCGCATCCTCCTAATAGTATTTCTATGGTATCAGCACATCGTCTGCTGCGTCATAGAAATGCATTGCATTGTATCATATCAGCGTACTTTCAACAGCTACATTATGGCTTCATTCGCATCCTCCTAATAGTATTTTTATGGTATCAGCAGATCGTCTGCTGCGTTATGGAAATACATTGCATTGCATGATCATGATGTAACCAACCTGACTTCAGTCAGTCACAGGGTGCGGAAAAAACGAAAGTAGACAGGTAAATATCTTGAACTTTTTGATTATTTGATTCATTGAGCCTACTACCAGCTTGGTATAAATTAAAAAGATCTTTACCCATTTTACTTTAATATATTTTTTCAATGATACGCGAAGTAGTGTTGGGGAAATATGAGCACGGGTGCCCCGGCTCTGGATAATAGTGATATCACTGCGAGTGCGAGACCTGATCGGTAGGCTGTAGCTTAGGCTAACGTTAGAAGTAACGTTAACGTTAGAAGTGCTTTGAAAATGATGTCAAAATTAATAATTCTCATTAAAAAAACGTAGACTTGTGGCTGCGTAATAGTGAATATTGGAAAATTTCGATCACATATAATTCCGTTAGTGTAAAAGTCTAATTTGGTAAATTTCTTTCTGGTTTCTGAGTGATAGCCTAACGTTAACGTTAGGGCCTATGTAATGTGTGGGGCCGTATACGTTAGAGACGCCTGTGGTACTAGGCCTATATCCATAACGTTAGGCATACGTAGTATGTACTAACGTTACTCGTTAGTACTTGTAGGCTAGGCCGGTTAGTTTAATTATGGCCTGGGCCAACATTTTAGTTTTTGTCACAACCCAGTTCGTTTCTAACAACATTACACGTATGTTACCAATGGGACTTTTTATTGTGATGTAATAAATAAATGTCTGTCAACAAGAAATGAACAACGACAATGAAAGAAAAGGCCTGTAAGTTGGAGGTAGGCTACACAACGAATAATTACGTTAGTTAGACCTAAGCTAAAGCCTACATGGTTTGGATAGATTTAGCTTAATAAAACAGAAAAATAGTTCAGTCTCATAATATTTGCTTCTGACTGCCACATGATACCTTTTGTCAACAACGGGTGAGATCCCCTTTTTTCCCATGGAAAGTGGAGTGTTTATTATGGGCAGGAGAAACGTCTTCAAACGTTTTTATATCTTTGTTTTTCAATTTTGAGACAAGGAAAGAGGAAGCAAACAGACATTTTAAAGTTGTGCATCATATTTATTTTCTCTGGCCACACTTTATTTCATATTGCTGTTAAGATAAACTACCATAATACAACAATGTATCATACAAGAAAATAACAGAGAGTAACAAAATAGAAAATGATGATGGTACAATAGGAAGAAAAGGTTGGCTCTTTACTTTTGACTGATTGAAGTACATGTGTCATAAAAAGAAGGAACCAAAAACATTTTTTCTCTTTGGTGAATCTTCACCTAAAAAAATTTAGCTGAGGTGAATCTTCACCTAAAAAAATGGCCGTGGTGAATCTTCACCCGAATTTTTTTTGGTAAGGGTGAATCTTGACCTGATTTTTTATTGAGGCAGGTGAATCTTTGCCTAAAAAATATTGCATGCGGGTGAATCTTGACCTTAAAAAAATTCAGAAAAAGTTGAAATGGGGTGAACGCTTGAGGGGGGTATGTGAAGATTACATTTGACCGCTGCATTAATGTGATTAAACTTGCATAGCCAGGTTAATTTATGATGTATTATTTGAAAATAAACGGTTTTTATGCACTGTTCAGTACCTGAAAGTTATGTTCGCATAAAGACTGCAGACTAGACTGAGGTAAACAAAGACAGATATGACATGTGAATATAAAGATTGTACCCATCTCTACCAAACATTTCAAATTTAACATGTGACAATATTGCCAGAGAAATTATTATAGGGCTGTGATTCCTTTTTAAAAATTACTATTTTTGTGATAGTCAAAACAAAACAACTGAAAGCTAGGAAAAGAAAATTGAAATAAATGTAAGAAGATGCATGAATCCAAAGTACTCCCATGACTTATTTATTGTATGTGTAAAACTGTACCATGAAATTGCTGTAAAGGGAAGTTACAACAATGGTAAATCTAAAAACCTATAAATCAATCATGGACCCCAAAGTGTAAGTAAATAGGTCCTGAACTACTTGACCAATGAAAGATTTTCTAGATATTTGATGTAACAATGAAGAACTGTTCATTAACGTGAATGTATTGTATGTAAAATACATGTACTCAACGTGTGTGTTGTATATGTACTGTGATTATTACTGTGCTCAATATTGGCGCGATTTGTATGTATGTGTGTACGGTACATACGTACACGCGCGCTATAATACGACTATGCACACACATGATGCAGACTAGTCGCGCACTGTGTGTAGATTCACGTAAGCACACGACCCGTATTTTAGGACTGAAAAAGTCGTTTATATTGAAAATTTCTGTCATTGCCCACGAATCAAACAAGCTAAAAGATATGAAATATGTAGTTTCTAAATGAATGCGTCTTCATTTTCCAATTAAAAAATTCCAATCTATAAAAAAGAAAAAAATGAAGGTTTAGTATAATTTGTTATTATTTTTTGCTATAGCAGTACTGGCATTTCAGTCCAAGAGAAGGGGTGTAACTTTCCAATCCATGTCAGTTAAACATTTATTTAAATCTAAGCCCTTACCCCTATTTTCAACATCTTGCAACTTCAGATATGCAGAATTGATGCTGGGTGTGATTTTTGACATAATGAAGCACCAGTCGTCAGTCGATGGAATTGGTAATTTGGGCCCTTATACTTTTATTGCTTGTTTGCCTCCCTTCCCTAGTTCTTGGATTCTATAGTGCTGCAATGATAGACCAAAGAATTTTAGAAAACAAATGTGTTGGTTCATCACCAGTGGCAGTATGCCATCACCAAGAACTTGGGGGGAGGGGCAGACATTTTATTCCAAAATTACCGATTCCAATGACAACCTCTGAATGTCACCCATTCTGAACTGTCACTAAATCGTACATACAGAGCGTACATTTATTATAAATGCAGATTGATTCTGTTTTGTTGTCAACAAAGGATCATGGTTGGGTTCATTTACACTGAAGTCATTTCACTTGTTACATGTGTAAGACCATGTACACTAATTTCTAGATTGGTTACAAGTAGGTTAAACAGGTCAACAAAGTGGTTTCAATCGATTGTGGGGGTGTGGGAGTGTGTAACCACAAAAGTCAAGTCATGAAACCCAACAGACAGTTAAAATTTACAAGCACCCATACAACTCTTTGATTATTTCAATGTCTAACAATTTATGTACAAAATGGCATCTGATATTTAGGTTGTAATTCTGTAATATGGATGCAGCTACAGACATTTTGCCAATCATGTGTACAACCTTGAAAATGTAAAAATCAATGTAGAATTTGTTTTCAAATTTTATGAATTATTTTTTAATTATTTGCAGTATAGGTGAAAACAAAGACAGTTTATAAGCATGTCACAATAAGGAGATGCTTGATTACCTTTGCTCCTCCCGAACACCTAGTGTTTGTTCAAACAAACACTTAAGCTCTAGGTTTTTTTTTCTTCTTCTTCTTCTTCTTCTTCTTCTCCGGATAGATTGTCTACAAAAAAACACATACTTGCAAACTTCACATGAACTTGAAACTTGGCATGTACTTAGAACTTAACAAGTAGATGAAACACGAGTTGTGAGTGACCCCAATTTGACCTTACTTCCTGTCCAAACCGGAAGTCAAAATTTAATATTTAAAAAAATCATATCTCAACAACCACAAGAGGTAAATTGACATTTATTGTACCATTGTATAGATTGTTAATTGTCGAAAAATATTTACACAAAGGTGACCCCAATTTGACCTTACTTCCTGTCCAAACCGGAAGTCAAAGTTTAATATTTAAAAAAATCATATCTCAACAACCACAACAGGTAAATTCACAATTTTTGCACCATTGTACAGATTGTTAATTGTCAACAAATATTTACACAAAGGTGACCCCAATTTGACATTACTTCCTGTCCAAACCGGAAGTCAAAGTTTAATATTGAAAAAAAATCATATCTCAACAACCACAAGAGGTAAATTGAAATTTTTTGCACCATTGTATAGATTGTTAATTGTCAAAAAATATTTACACAAAGGTGACCCCAATTTGACCTTACTTCCTGTCCAAACCGGAAGTCAAAGTTTAATATTTAAAAAAAATCATATCTCAACAACCACAACAGGTAAATTCAGTTTTTGCGCCATTGTACAGATTGATAATTGTCAAAAAATATTTATACCCCAATTTGACCTTACTTCCTGTCCAAACCGGAAGTCAAAGTTTAATATTTAAAAAAATCATATCTCAACAACCACAGGAGGTAAATTGACATTTTTGTACCATTGTACAGATTGTTAATTGTCAAAAGTATTTACACAAAGGTGACCCCAATTTGACCTTACTTCCTGTCCAAACCGGAAGTCAAAGTTTAATATTAAAATAATTTCTAAATTCAGTATTGTATTGTATTCAAATAAACTTCTCGCGAGAACTTCAACAGACGTTAACATTTGACTTCTCCAACACTTCGAATTGATGACGTAACCATTTTAACTTCAACCGAACACCTTGTTTTTGTTGTGACAAAAACTTATATCTAGTTTTACTTCTTCTTCTCCCCCGCGTTTGTCCGCAAAAAAACACATACTTGCAAACTTCACATGAACTTGAATCTTGGCATGTACTTAAAACTTAACAAGTAGATGAAACACGAGTTGTGAGTGACCTCAATTTGACCTTATTTCCTGTCCAAACCGGAAGTCAAAGTTTAATATTGAAAAAAATCATATCTCAACAACCACAAGAGGTAAATTCACAATTTTTGTACCATTGTACAGTTCGTTAATTGTCAATAAATATTTACAAAAAGATGACCCCAATTTGACCTTACTTCCTATCCAAACCGGAAGTCAAAGTTTAATATTTAAAAAAAAATCATATCAACAACCACAAGAGGTAAATTCACAGTTTTTGCACTATTGTACAGATTGTTAACGTGACCCCAATTTGACCTTTACTTCCTGTCTAAACCGGAAGTCACAGTTTAATATTAAAAAATAATAATGGAAAGTTTCTTTAAAAAACATTCTGATGTCATCATCATTGCCCTGACAAAACTCGAACACCTATGTGTTTGTAATATCACAAACACTGCCGTCTAGTGTTTTTATTTGTTTATTTAATATTTATTGATTTAATGTGTGTTTTTATAATTTATTTTGAATGGTGATATAAAATAAAACATAAAACAGAAACATAATTTCCTCACTAAAGTAGACCAGAAACAAATATCAGCACCTTTATTGAGATAATGAAACAGTCACATCATGGAGGAAGGAAGACGTCACATGTAACTGTCTATTCCATTGTAAAACATTGTTCTAAAGGGATAATTTTTGTAAAGTTGCATACTTTTTCTGAAGTTACATCAATCCATCATCCTGATAATAACATATGAGGGCATTCTAAGTTATGTGTGTTTTGTTAGCATGACCCTTTATTCTTTGTCCCTCTTTGAAAACATTTAATATTGTTTTTACATGATTCGTTTATATTTCAGATCAACGGTATCCATTTGTGCTACTGCTACAAGGTGTGGCAGAGTCTGTCTAACTTTGTGATCTAATGGCCAGCATTTGAAGTTTATCCATTCATCAAAGGAGTTAATGTATGATTCAAACTATTTTATATGGACTCCTATCTGTGGCAGTCTTTACCCTCAAGGGAATTGTTTTTTCAGGACCTCAAGACACATCTAGGTCTTTCTAGGAATTTCTTTAACATGTTAGAACACAAATAGTACTGAGGAATTCTTATTATTTTTTTGACTGGACCCAAACATCCTCACAAATGTAGTTATAAAGCAATATCTGTTGGTGATCTAGTAAAATGTATATTGCCAACAGTGAATCCCTGGCAGTTGGGCCATATAAACATAGTAAACATACCCCCAATCTTCATTGCATGGGTGTGTCAGCCTTGGAATACATTTTGCCAGATCACCCAATTAAAGTTCCTATTTATTTGTATGCTCGCATTGGGATAGTACTGACCATCAATCCCATAAACACAATTGGTTAAACAGACAGTATCGTCACGATCAGAGCAGACTTTCTACAAACAGGGCATGGAATTGGTGTCCTAGTTTAAGAGAACATAGTGACTGAAAATTACTGGCTCATTTATGCAGCAGCAACGCGAATATGACCTTATCATGTGAGTATTATATTCAGTCACTGAGTTAAACTAGAACTTGAACTCTGATTCCATCCCCTGTTGATCGTGAAGATATTGCCACATTTAAAGAATAACTTTAAAATGACTATTTATGAAAATGTATTTTCAACAGTTAATGACAAATAAATACAAATACATGTAACAATCAGAAGATCATTTCAGTATTGTTTGTTTCTTTTTAATTTACAGTTATCCTTCAAATTACGTTGTGTTGTCTCTTCCCTATAAGTATTGTTTTAAAAAACTGAACCAAACATTTAAATATTATAACACTTGATTGAATTTGTCATTGTATTGTACAAGACCTGCACACACCTCACCTCGGGGAGGAAAATGTGTAATGATCAAGCTGTGATGATACAGTATTTTATTTCTTTTTTCTTTACTTTATGGGCAATCAATTTCAGGGTAACAGTTTTCGAATGCTCCCTTGACAAAAGGTTTTCAGACACTGAGTTAATTTAAATACAAAATCAATTAAATTTGACGTATGTATTTTAACTTATGTATTTTATTTCTTTTCTTTTTATTATTTTATCAACTTAATTAAATTTACTTTTGCAAATGGAATAATGTGTAAAATTTTAAACGAAAAGCATCAATAAATTTCCCACAATGATTGCTTAATAAACAATGTGGCAAAAAAGGGTCTAGACAAACAAAATGGTTGGTAATTTTTTTCCAAAATTGTTGGGTGTTTACTTTTAAATATTGGTTTTGGTTAGCCAGTTAGAAAATTTCTAAATGGTCAGTGAATTTTGTTTCATTTTAATTTATGTAATAACCAAATAATATGTTTCATTATCATTAATAAATAAATTAAAAAGATTAAGGCCTAAACATTTTCAGCATTATTCTGGTACAGAAATTTAAAACTTAACACATAGTTAGACCTTAACATGTAGTTGTATCCTAGTTTGTGAGGTCATGGTTAAGGCATCAGATATCGAATTGACTAAATCAAAGTTTAATATTTCAAAAAATCATATCTCATGAAGCACAAAAGATATTTTCACAATCTTTGCCTCATCTTAAAGACCTTGAACTATGCCACATTTCGTTCGCAGGCATGACCCTAATCTGACCTCTCCTTTCTTTCGAAACCAGAAATGTTTAAGCGAAGAAATATTCTGAATCACTATTCTGTAAATGTATATTTTTGCTATCTTGAGAAAAAATTAGAATTTTACCAAATTTGGCACAATTGACACCCATATTACGAGGAAAAAGTTTGTGTATTCTCTCTCTCTCTCTAGGTCGTCCTCAGACGAGCCCTCCATCGACGCTTCCAGTCATCCCGGTTCTCCATACATCTGGCCAGTTCGTTGGTACTTAGCACTCCTGCATCCTTCCTGAGTACGTCCATGTATGTTAATGTAGGACGTCCTCGTGACCGATGCCCATGTGTTGGTTCCCACAGCACCAATTTGCTGGATGGCAGCTCTTGATGTCTTTGGCAATGTCCTGCTCCTGCGGACTCCCGCCGCTGGAAGTATAGGATTTGGGATGACTTTGTTCTCCATGGTTGGCTTTACTATGCTGATTAAGGACTGTGGGGCGCAACTCCTCGCAGTCCTGGTTTTAGTTCAGAGTGTCCTTCTCCTAGATGGGTTGCCTTCCACGGCTATGAGCCCCATCTGCCCATGCTATTTGCCCATAGCTGGGACAGTGGTTGGCAGGCGCCAGGGCGTGTCCACACACCGGTGGGCCTGCGCGCCTTGCCTCTGGGGCCCACTGCTGCTCCGAGATCCCCTACAGTTTAGCCTGGGACCTCAAGGTACCCAGTTACCGTGTGTGGCCACGAGGAGGCACTGCAGAAGTCTTGGCGATGGAGCGGCTTTGTACTACGCATCACACAGCCCTGCATGCAAGCATGCACACACACTGTGTATTACTTCACATGATTGAACCGGAACTTACGGTTGGAAGAATTTAAAATTATATTGGATGACTGAACCAGAAGTTAATGTATTCAGTATAGCACATTATATGTCATTTTTTATTATATATTATGAAAACTCATACCTCCTGAGGTAACTCTTGTCTTTTATTTATTTTTATTTTTATATTCTGACCACAAAACATCAAATTTAAAATAAAAACATAGTCTTCCAAGTCACACTTGTTAATTTCTAACGTATTGCTTAAATCTCACAACTTTTCCAAGTTCAACAGCCAATATCTCAGGAAATAAATGGCCTATTAGAAAACAAAAAACACAATTAAATTCCTTACATTAATAGCTTGTAATTCTTGTGAAATGAGTTACCATAAATGCTTCGATGGTCAAATTAATGGCACACGAAGTAACGATTTTAAAAGGTTATATCTCATAGCTTCAATTCGATGTATAATTTGACAAAGCTGGGGGGAAAATAAAAATAGGGTGTTAAAGCTATATAATGTAATCTTACCTGCTCAGTAAGGTGGAGAACAAATGGATGATGATGGACATATGTATACTTCAAATTATTCCAAGATATTTATTTCATGAAAAATCAGGCCTCGTGTTGAGATTTGGAGGCAATGTGAATGGGAATTTTGACATGGTTCCTGTGTATGAACTATTCTTTGAAATATATATATATCAAAACTATGATCAATGACGTCATTACTACGTCACTACGGAAAATTAAAACAGGTCGAAAAACAATTATTTCTCTATCTCAAAAGTTATAGATCAGAATTTTGTCAAATTTAGAATATAAACAATCTATGTCAATATGAAGACAAGTTTCATCTTAATCACGTGACCAAAACTTAATATGAGAATAAAAAAGTAGTTTACGATATAATTTTAAAGGTTAATAAACAAATTAGGCGATGCTGTTTCCTTCGCCTATAATTCAAACTAAAAAGGGCGCTATGCACATTGAGCGGTTGGACATAATATTATGTCCAACCGCTCAATGTGCATAGCGCCCTCTTTTAAACTTGCAGACGAAACCATTGTGACATTCATTTAGGCTTTTACAGATCTCTGATATTGTAATCAAATTAATTACTGGCATTCAAATTTGACAGATACTTATACCATAACATGTAGTTGTCAATAAATTGATGACATATAGTTTCAGGTAAAGTTGTGACGTCATGGTGACGTCATCAGATAGCGAAATACACTAAAATCAAATTTTAATATTTCCAAAAGTCATATCTCATGAACCACAAAAGATATTTTCACAATCTTTGCATCATCTTACAGATCTTGAATTATGTGACATTTCGTACGCAGACATGACCCCAATCAGACCTCTCTTTCCGGTCGAAACCGGATATGGTATATGGCTTCAGTGGACGAAATTACTATTGACATGTGACCTTTTTAAAAATGTGAAGGATGACGTCATCACCTGTCACAGTGCCCTCTTGTGGCAGGTTTAGAAAAATAATAATCTCAAAAATCATGGGAAATTTGAATATGACTTCTGCGAATAAAGTGATAGTGACATCTTATAATCTCAAAAAATATGTTTGATAACATCATCAAAGTTCCAATCTCAGAAATTGAACTAAAGCAAGTACTAACGTTATTTGTTCATGATCACGAGAAAGTTTCATTGTGTCATATATATGACCTTCAAATCACCTGTTCTGACCTTTACTTCCGGTCCAAACAGGAAGTCCAAAGTCAACAGATTCTAATGCAAAATTGATATATTTTTTGAATATGAAATTGATATTGTTATAATAAAATATGATACACCTTTGCAAAATATGATATTGACATCATCGTTGATAATTTGATTGAACCGGAAGTTGACTCGAACACCGTGTGTTTGTTCAAACAAAAACTTAAGCTCTAGTTTTACTTCTTCTTCTCAGTGGCGGCTGTCCGGCAACAAAGGCATCCTTGCTAAGCATATACAGCCTTCAAACTTAACACATGAACAGAACATAACAAGCTGACGAAACCAAATCAACTTGATGCCATTTGTCTATTACGGAATGATGTTTTTCGAACGAAAACGCAGACGACTAAACGAATAATTAACGAAAAGCCTACACTTTTTCCCAATTGACGCACCACGCATTTTTCGTAATCCTTCATGTTACCACTGTGCATTAGTATTCTCTATTGGTGTCAATTTCGCAGCCGGGAAACTGCAATGTGTCACTTCGCTCTGTATCCGAAAATCATACACAGTCACTTCGCGGTGCATCATGTCGCGACGCGTCGGTGCAATCCCATCATTGAACTGTCTTTGTTGCATGGTTACGGTGTCACAGTATCTTTGTAAGTAGAACAAATAACATTGGAAAGAATGTCGTATCCGGCCGCCACTTTTTAAGGGCTTTTTTTGATTTTTTTTGCAACCACTAACCAGTTAAAAAATCATTCTATCGATTTTTGGTGGTACAGAAAGCAAATACTATCTTTAAAATCCACTTTTATTATGGTTTTCGGACTTGATTTCCCTTCTAAAAAAATCCTCCCCTTCAGAAAATAGAAGCATCCTATTATAGTTGCCACTACGCATGTACAATGACTGTGTTGGTCACTAATTGTGGAGTTTACAAGATCAGACTGACATGACTGAGGAAGTCATCGTATACCAAAAATGCCTGATTTTTCATAAAATAAATATCCTGGAATAATTTGAAGTATATGTCCATCATCATCCATATGTTCTCCACCTTACCAGGTAGGTAAGATTACATTATTGGTTATATTTAATGAAAAATAGTGGCGGCCAGATACAACATTCTACCCATAACAATATTCTTAACAGTCATACACTGTTAGCACGAACAGACATTTGTAGAAAAACCTATTTAGTTTCGTGTTTTGCCAACGAAGTTACAGTTCGTGTGGTTCCTCAGTGTTGTTGTTTTGCATCAGTCATGAATATTGTGGGGGGAGTCAAGGTACATGACTACAGCTACATGTCTACCACTGGGCCAAAAAATGAGGAAAAATGCTTATAAATTAGGCTTGATAGACCATCGATCAACTATGGAGAAAGGCATAGACTGAACAAACCGGTGCTTAGCAGCATCTACCTGGACATGGTGGATTCTGGGTGAGTATCTTAATCATGATCAATATTAATTTGCATTGCTATCGGTAGACATAACATGATGTACATGTGTACTATGAACACAATCATGACAATGTCCCCTGGCAATTATGTGCAACCCCTGATTACATACTCTACATATTTGACAGGAAAAATGGTGAAATGGAAGCTTAAATTTTGGTTTAGATTCTCATATTATCAAACATTTTTATTTGGTGGGGACACATAGGCCTAAGGACCAAATTAATTTGTCCGAAGTGCTTTTATCTTAGAGAAACAAACAAAAAACAATTATAATAAATTTTTGTAAAAATTCAAGAAGTTACCAGACATAACTTTATGAAACACCCCTGGTAGCAGAAACACGTAAAAATCACGTGTTAATAACGTTGTGTTACACGTCTTTATGACGTCTTCAAATGACGTCTTTATGACGTAAATTTGCACAGATGTAAGACGTCATATCGACGTTGTACATTCCACGTGATTATTACGTCTTCCCAGTGGGCACACGACGTCTTTAAGACGTGTTATAGACGTGTTATAAATGTCTTATTTTGGTCGTATATGCAAAACAAAACGACATCTTTTTCTAAAGCATTACGGTGGAAGTTTCTCAAATTGTATGGACGGAGTGCTGCAACTGCTATGAGATGGATCTACAGATGCTGAAATTAATCAATGCAATTGTTAATTGTATAGAATGTTTTTCACTTACCTACACGTACACGTAGTCTGGTTACGACTCCTGATCCTCTCCAGTTACTTAAGTACGGAACATGTATCCTTTATATACTGTCTTTTTAGGTGTTCGAGCTACGGCGCGAACACCTATTGATATTGTTCGGTTTTTTTTAGGTGTTTGGGTTGGTGCCCAAACACCTCTTGATATTGTTCGGTTTTTTTTTTCTTCTTCTTCTCTTTAAGAATTATCCAGAGACAAAAACATAGTTGCAGAGTTCACAGAACCTTAAAACTTCACACATAGTTAGACCTTAACATGTAGTTTTATGTCAAATTGTGACGTCATAGTGTGATCATCAGATATCGAATTACACAAAATCAAAGTTTAATATTTTCAAAAAATCATATCTCATGAAACACAAACGATATTTTCACAGTCTTTGCACCATGTTATAGATCTTTAATTATGTGATTTTTCGTACACAGACGTGACCCCAATCCGACCTCTGCTTCCGGTCGAAACCGGAAGTTGAAAATTTCAAAAAATTCAAAAAATCATATCTCATGAACCACAGAAAATATTTTCACAATCTTTGCATCATCTTAAAGACCTTGAACTATGTCACATTTCTTACACAGACATGACCCCAATTTGACCTCTCCTTCCGGTCGAAAACAGAAGTTTAAATGAACGACTATTCAGAAGCACAGCCATACTGACGTTCTCTTACACACAGACATATCGGCCTATAGTGTGTGTATATGCATTATCTAATTAGAATAGAATAGTTCGAGTTTACGAAGACCGCGCGCGCAGGTCATGACCTGCCATGCATGCACGCGCACAGTATAGTACCATGCAGCAGCAAAAACAATGGCTTCCCTGAGTGTCGGGCCCGTCTGCAGAAAATGCGTCGCAGAAAATGTACTAATTTAGCATGGAATCCAAATTGTTATCATTTTTGGAGATGAGTTGGACAAAGATTCTTTCATGTGCAAGTGGATGGAAGAAATAGACGGTATGGTTGAGTGTGATATTGCCAATGTCTAAGCGTTAGGGCTGTTGGAGCTAACGTACATAACATACGTCGCAGCTAACGTTACAGGTAATGTAGGAATTAATTTTAAAAGAATTTGAAAAATATCTGGACCTAATCAGACTACATATATTTTGTAAAATAGTTGGACTTAGGCCTATATGAAAAATATCCTTGACAATTTAACTTATGTCTTCAGACTTTAATATCTCATTGTGATCTGTCCCTCAGTATCGTGTAGTGACAATTTAAAAAAAAGATCATTCCTGGTGATTATTTTCAATAGTTACCATGTTAATACCTTGACCAACAAAATAAACTATAACCCTAACCACCCCAAATCCATCAAAATCCTGAAAGGGGCACTTTTTTGGGAAAAAAATCAGCACTGTTGAAAAATGGGATCTTTATAATGGAGTTTTATCAGATACTTAAAAGTAATACTACATGTAGTTGCACAAACATAACTTTGTACATGAGCCAAGAATATTCAACCTTTGGCGGTGTAAATAAGCATGGAAATGAACTTCAAGCTGAACTAAAGTTTTGGGTTATTTTTTCATAGTGTATACAATGAAGATGGATGCTGACCCAATTATTTATTATTTTACATGTATGGATGAATAGCCGACATTCCTAAAATTAATTACCATTCGATTTACAGATTTATGGGTACCACTCTGAGTGGTACAAATGCTTCCATGCCATTTGCAGGGCTGAGAGGAAGAAATAAGATTAAGAAGAAACAGAAACATCAAGGTAGGCAAATATTGAAAAATACGGGTAGAATGTCGCATCCGACCGCCACTTTTTCTCATTCAGTATAACCATTAAAGTAATCTTACCTACCTCGTAAGGTGGAGAACATATGGATGATGATGGACATATACTTCACATTATTCCAGGATATTTATTTCATGAAAAATCAGCCATTTTGCTATACGATGAATTCCTCAGTCATGTCAGTCTGATGTCGTAAACTCCACAATTAGTGACCAACACAGTCATTTGTACATGCGCAGTGGCAACTATAATAGGATCCTTCTATTTTCTGAAGGGGAGGATTTTTTAGAAGGGAAATAAAAGTGGATTTTAAAGATAGTTTTCGCTTTCTGTACCACCAAAAATCGATAGAATAATTTTTAACTGGTTAGTGGTTGCAAACAAATTCCCAAAAACCCTTTAAAAGTGGCGGTCGGATACGACATTCTTTCCAAAAATTCAATCAAGTTTCAAGTATGCAGTAAGCTTGGGCGATAACGATTTTTTTTATCCACGATATATCGGCAAACATATTGCAATTTTCAATAATATCGCAATTCTTTTTTTGCATTCATGCATGATTGCTTTAGAGCCAATAACCACAGGTATGTACCCCTCTACAAGTGTCACAATAAATTGCAAATTTATTTGCAGAGCGTGTATGTACTTCTGAAGTAGTTTGCTTTTGTTTCTCATTTCTAAAAGCTCAAAAGACTAATGGTTTTATTTCCATGGAATGTCTGACTTGACTCACAATGTCGATTTATATTTTATTGTGATATATTTGTATTCGCGATTCGCCGATATGCCGATAACTTAAATAGGTTCTCGATATTGTAATCGAATAAAAAAGTTATTGCAATATTCGATATCGTGTTTATCGCCCAAGCTTAGTATGCAGTAAAATTGTTTCTAGTTATATGTTGCTTTTTCGTTTCTTTCTATCTGTTTACCTTGTCTTGTGTGTGTACTTTTGTTAATTTTCACTCTCTTTTTGTCTACAATGCCCATTCCCCATACTCACTTATTTCTCTATTTCTGTTAAATATTTATCATTCTTTCTTCATACATATTCAGGTCAATATGAGCTCGAGCGGTAAGAACGCAGCACTGAACCCCAGAGAAGAAAACCGTGGTCTTCATCAGACTTACTCCCTGACAAACCGAGAAAAATTGAGAAAAAAAACTGATAAGTATTCACAGTGCCAAACCTTGATTGCATGCCAACTGTTTGAAGCAGCCCAACGGAAAGATGAGAGGTTACTTTTGCAAATCGAAGATAAAGATCTTGTGGGTTTAGAAGTTTGCTATCACTGTCTTTGCTATAATGAGTATGTACCCAATTCTTGACAAGGCCAGATCCATCAGATAAAATACCTATTTGGTACAATGATGCATAAATAAAATTCTGTGAAGAAGTCATCCAGAAGAGAATAATAAAAACAATGAAATTCTTTTCACAAAGTCATTACATCGTAAGTTCATCAAGTACATGTATGTACAAGAAGTGGAGGGAGTTGATTGGAGTTGACCCACAATCTGAAAACACGTCTGAAAGTACATTTCCTACGCTGGTAATTCATAGATCATTTACTAAGAATACAGTTGACTTGGTGTACAGCCAAACTCTCCCTGCAAAAGAACTGGTATAGAGACTGCAGTTGGCTCAGACACATTATGTACTGATACTGATACAGACAGCAGTTAAGGTGCTGGAGAAGCAGAGAGATTTTTACATAAAAGTGCATATCTTCACACACTCTTCAATGCATCAGCTGTACTATATAATACACTTATAATGAAGAAATCACATGGCATTACAGTTGCCCTGGCCATCAACTTCAGATGACTTATCCTTGCACACTGCTTAACAAATGAGCCAGTAATTTTCAATTCCCTGCTTTGTTCATCTTACACTAGGACACTGATTCCATGATCCGTTGAAAGTCTACTCTGATTGAGATGATATTGCCCCTTTAACTATTATCTTTAATTGAAAAATTCTGTTGACTTTCTTTTCATGCACCAGTAAAAGGTTTAACAATACTAGCCAAAACCAATTAATGCCAGGGACTACAGGTTCACTTGTTGGAATATTTAGTACTTCAGAAAAAGATTATTCTTTTCATTGCAAATTAGACCTAGAAGTTTGGATAACCTTTATCCTGTATGAAATGGATTACTATTGATGGGTGCAAAAATGGATGGAAAAGGAGTATCATGACCATGACAAAATAAAGCAGAAGTGTCATTTCCTTTATTACTTATTAATTGTGTGTATTAACGAAGAATGTGTTTTATCAATTTAAATATTTACACAAAACATTGACAATTAATAACCAATACTGAACTTTTAAAGATGATAAAAGATTTACAAATTGGTCTCTGATGTAGGCAGGGTTAGAATCAGGGTTGCCCAAAGCGGGTGGGGCTCAAGGCAAGGAGATGGGGGATGGAAACGAAACCCCAAAATATTGAGATGTTATGGTCAATTTAGATTGTTTTCACATGATCAATTAAATTGGAATACTACCCCAAGACAACATGGATCTTACCCTGGGAGTAAGGGGTAGAGGACTGGGGATCAGACGGGTTGAGACCTTTATTCAATGCAATTTTTTTAAACTGGTTCATTTTTACAATGACAAATATTCCCCAAATATGGAATCCCTTTCCAAACTCTTCCAAACATAAAAACATAGCCCATGTGAACTATTCAAATTATACAAAATTGAAATGTACATTAAAATGTACAGTTTTCTAAAATAGGCCGAAAAGAGGGCGCTATTTTCATGTCATTCAAATGCAAATATCTGCCAAACGGGCAAGTTTCGTGATTGTGGATTTATATATTAGCAATTTACATGTAATGATCTACTGTTTCCACGCTCATGCCTGATATGTGTCACAAAACTCAATTTCTGAACACACTTTCATTGCACACCCCCTAGTCTAGTAGTCTGAAGTCAAATTACACGCCGAACTTATCTCTCGTAGCCATAGTCTCTTGTCAAGTCGCACTTGACACCACTGATGCGAGTTTTGTCATGAAACCTTTCTGAAGAGAACAACCATATTTACCAAGTTCAGACTTAATTTGGTTGGAGGAATTTAAAATTATATGGGATGACTGAACCGGAAGTTAATGTATTCAGCACATGTTATTTTCATTATATATCATAAAAACACATATCTCCTGAAGTAACTCATATTATGAGGAACAATTTTGTGAAGTATGAATGACGTCACATAATTGAACCAGAAGTTAATGTATTCAGTATAACACAATATGTGGTATTTTATATATATTACATATTATGAAAACTCATATCTCCTGAAGTAACTCTTGTCTTTTAATAACTTTAGGTGATGATGTCATATTAGGCGCACTCGAACACCTTGAGTTTGTTTTTAACAAACTCTATACCTCTAGTTGAAACTATTTTTAGTCATGGTGGCATGCAATTATAACCTATATTTCAATATTTTAATTTTGAATGTACTTTTTTACATAAACATAGAAGAGAACATCAAAATCATACCTTTTTAATCATAAAATTAACATTAAATTATTTGAAAATGGCGTTAAATCACCCATTTTTACATATTTAAACATTGGAAATGATTCGAGCGCAAAGCTATGTCAAAGTAAGGTCAGATCATTTACATATTGAATATATCCCAGAGTGCAATGGGAGCGGCCATATTACGGGTTTCGGCCGTAAAACAATGAGAAAGGGATGATTACGGTAATTCACCGTAGAATTTACAAACTTTTCGGCGTAAAATTACGGTAATCCAGTCACCAAAATCAGGAGGATCGGGAACCGTTCTACGGACGCGTGCGCGGTCGTAAAACGAGGCATATTTTTTGGAAATAGACTAAAATCGTGCAAAACCTTTGAAACTATAACCATTCTTCATTTTATCATTTTTACACGGCCTGAATTTCTCAAATTTAAAATTAACTTACAATTACGTGAGGAAATATTGCAATCTTTCTCCCCACTTCGGGAAAATTCGTTTTCCCTTGGCATCATCCTCGCCAACCTTAATTAAAGGCCCGTCGTGATTTTTACGTGAATATCACGTGATGCCAATGGTCGTAACTTTGTTGTGTGAGCGACGTGATTATCACGTCATATTCCAGTCAAGAAAACATGCGGAAAATCTGGTTAAATATTGACGTGAAAATCACGTCATAATATGGTCATCAAGAATCTTGAATTTGACGATAAAAACTCAATTCATGTAAGACGTAATTCTCACGTCATAATTGCGTCAGTCATACGACGTACGACGAGATTACCAGTTGACGACGTCTTCACGACGTCAGTCTGCTATCAGGGACGAGGGGGAGCACCTATTTTTAATAAATTTTCACAGATTTTCACATACAATTTTCAGGAGATCTAATGTTAACGATGAATTTCATTTAATTTTAATGGTTGTTTATTACAAAAAATTAAGGTTTAGTCTAATTTGTTGTTATTTTTGGCTATAGCAGTACTGGCATTTCAGTCCAATAGAAATAAGAAGGGGTGTATCTGATAACCGCCTTTCCAATCCATGTCAGTTAAACAACATTTATTTAAATCTAAGCCCCTACTCCTCTTTTCAATCTTTAATTTTTTTAGGAAGAGGAGAGAAATATCTTGCAACTTCAGCTATGCAGAATTGATGCTTGGTGTGATTTTCGACATAATGAAGCACTAGTCATCAGTCAATGGAATTGGTAATTTGGGCCCTCATACTTTTTACTGCTTGTTTGCCCTCCTTTCCTAGTTCTTGGATTCTATAGTGCTGCAATGATAGACCAAAGAATTTCAGAAAACAAATGTGTTGGTTCATCACCAGTGGCAGTACATGCCATCACCAAGAACTTGGGGGGAGGGGCAGGCATTTTATTCCAAAATTACCGATTCCAATGACAACCCCTGAATGTCACCCATTCTGAACTGTCACTAAATCGTACATACAGAGCGTACATTTATTATAAATGTAGATTGTTTCTGTTTTCTTGTCAACAAAGGATCATGGATGGGTTCATTTACACTGAAGTCATTTCACTTGTTACATGTGTAAGACCATGTACACTCATTTTTAGATTGGTTACAAGTAGGTTTAACAGGTCAACAAAGTGGTTTCAATTGATTGTGGGGGAGGGAAATGTGGAACCTCAAAAGTCAAGTCATGAAACCCAACAGACAGTTAACATAAATATGTATTTCATTGTTTTATTAGCAATTTACAAGCACCCATGCAACTCTTGATTATTTCAATGTCTAAACATTTATGTACAAAATGGCATCTGATCTTTAGGTTGTAATTCTGTAGTATGGATGCAGCTACAGACATTTTGCCAATCATGTGTACAACTGTGAAAATGTAAAAATCAATGTAGAATTTGTTTTCAAATTTTATAAATCATTTTTTAATTATTTGCAGATTAGGTTAAAAACAAAGACAATTTATAAGCATGTCACATTAAGGAGATGCTTGATTACAGTGTCACTATCATTGTCAATTTATCATTATATTTTTGTTATAAACTTAACCTGAAAGTGAAGTATATTATAAATAAAGATCACTCGCAGTAATAATATAATGCGCCTTGAGCACCAGTTTGGTGGATACGTGCGCTATATAAGTCCACAATATTATTATTATTATCAGTATATAAACATGCAGTCCATCAATTAAATTACTTTTTGTACAAGACTTAATACCAAGACATAAATACCAATGTTGGCTTCATTTAAATCTAGAATTTAAAGGTTTTTCCATAAAAAAATGAAAAGGGCAAGCAATTATCAAATTTGATCTAGTGGATATAATTACATTTAATTTTGTTTGAATTGGGAATTATTTACTTTTGCGGGGGCAGGGGAAGATGGAAAGCACGGATGCAAGCTTTCTTCCAACTTTATCATGTAGTAGTTATAAGCTTGTTTTCTAATGAAAGGCTAATTAGCTGATATGCAAGCAACCCCCAGCTCCGAGTCCCCCAAACAATTTAACCCACACTTCCTGCTCTTTGAATTTGCAGCCAAGTTTAATCCAGTTACTATACATGACTGTAGTCCCCTTCTACCCTAAATCAACTTTGTGACTTTATGCCCATAATAATGCTGAATAGGTTGATCTGGCTGCCTACAACCCTGGCAAACTATTTTCATATGAGTGATTTTTAATGTTGATTTATCATCTAGCATGCTTTTTGAAAAGCATGTGTTGGGCTAGTGTCAATATTTAAAATAAAAAACAGTGTTCCAAGTCACACTTGTTAATTTCTTATTTATTGCTTAAATCTCACAACTTTTTCAAGTTCAACAGCCAATATCTCAAGAACTAAATGACCTATTAGAAAACAAAAAACACAATTGAATTCCTTACATTAATTGCTTGTAAATCTTGTGAAATGACTTACCATAAATGCTTTGCCAATGGTCCAATTAGTGGCACACGAAGTAACGATTTTACACATTTTAAAAGGTTACATCTCATAGCTTTAATTTGATGTATAAGTTGACAAATTTGTTATTTTTTCATAATCATGAGGAGGTCATAAAAATGAACTTCAAACCACCTAATCTGGCCTTTACTTCCTGTCCAAACAGGAAGTTCAAATTCAACACATTCTAACGCAAAATTGATATGTCTTTTGAATATAAAATTGATATTGTTATTATAAAAGATGATAAACCCTTGCACAATATAATATTTACATCATCGTTGATAATTTGATTGAACCGGAAGTGGACTCGAACACGTGTGTTTGTTCTAACAAACACTTAAGCTCTAGTTTTTTATTTATTGTTTTTTTTTAGTTTGTGGATAAAGTTTTACAAAAAGGTGGGTGATCAATGATTGCCATGGCAACTGTTTGTTTTAAACAAGTCCAATTGAGTTTCCGCTTTTCAGTGTTAAATACTTAGAAAAATTGTTGATATTGTTAGACATTAACAGTCATGTGACCACCTCCAATGCATTCTCTGAATCCAATATGGCCGCCGTTAGGTTAAAATGCAAAAACTGACTTTTTGGCATTTTCATGATTTTTATGTTGGCTTTGAGAGTTTTCTTGCCCATTGCATGAATGTACACTCACTGGCCATAAGTATTGCAAAGTTCAGTTTGGAGAACTGTGTTACAATAATTTTATTTACACTACTTAAGACTTCTTGACAGTGCCTGTGTTTTGAAGTCAATGTTCTTTTTTACTGTTCTTGCTATGTAATACACGATCGATGACATCGGATTAAATGATCATCTCACCTGTTACTGTAAAGTGCTATTTTGAGCATGTTGCAATACTTTTGGCCAGTGAGTGTACGACATAAGGAGTGTCAGTGATGTGATTATGTCTGCCTTTACTGTAGGCCTATGTGGTCTTCGGATCAAAATCTTCAATAGGCCTAATCATGTTTTTGGTAGAACGTTACCAATATTGCTTATTGCTTGTACTAAAATCATATGGGGAAAATACTGTATTTGGCAAGAACCATTTCCAAAAAACAGTTATAGCGCTTCCTAACGATGATATATGGACTTTGTTTGCCTCATCCTATAGATTTAGTTGAATTCAACATTTCTGCGTTTCAGTATTATGTCTTTCAGGGACCGGTATCGGAGATCTGTGTTTATCACTGCTGGAATATGGGAAATCATAAAATAAGAACATCGTGAAATACAATAAATATATATATTCAAATAATTAAACAAAATATATACTTAAACAAAAAATACATCAGCGATATAGGTCGAGTATTTTCAGCATGTGCGAAATGTTGGCACGTCTCGTTTGTTCCAGTCAATGATTCCTATGCTGTCCAGACCTTTCAGAATAGTCAATTCGGTATTTACATCATGGGCCTTTGGATCCATTCTAAAGCGCCTGAACGTGCTGTCGTAATAGTACATTGAATATATGTAGTTGTAACCCATGCCGTAGACACTGACACTGTCACAGCCGGAATGAAGTGCCGTCATAAGCATTAACATACCCGTAGTCGGGCGGAACGAGTTGCGAGGACTTTGCACCCATCTGAAACACAAACAATAAACAAACACCGCAAATCATACACAGAGAAGCACTGGAACAATAGAACGTTCAGCCTCTCTCAAATCTCTCAAAGATTATTTATCACATTTCACATAATTCCCCTATTCGCTTTACATTATTTTCACTGGTCACTAGCATTGCGCCCAAATCATTCCTTTAATATTTCTCAGCTTCCTGGGGAGTATACATCCCATTATGTGCAACCTCATTGGCGGATCCGGGGGGGGGGGCTAAGGGGGCTGTAGCCCCCCCTAAAATCGTTTAAATAAAATAAAAAAATTAAAAAGGAGAGAAAGAGAGAGAGAGAGAGGGGGGGGGAGGGGAGGGGAGAATGCACTCCCATTCCCTCACTGTGTTTTGTTTTTCTCTCCCTTTGATTATTTCATTGTAATTTTTGTAGTACTGAAAAATAATTCTTTTTGATTCTCAGCCCCCCCCCCTTAAAACTGTTCTGGATCCGCCCATGAACCTATATTTGTGCGCTACCGGGTTTATCAAATACAATAACCATGTCTTCCCTTACAGGATTAGAACCCACATTCTGACGACTCAGCCAAGTTATGACTCAGTTAAGACTTTAACTTACATCTTGTTCACATATCGTACGAAGTCAGGGTGCAGGAGTCGGACGTCTTTGGCAGAAGCGTTAAGTTTAGTGTCCTTGCCATTCACCACTGCAGTAATGTATTTGTAGTCATTATCTCGGCATGGAATGAAGATATAAATTAATCCCTGAATTAAGAAAGAAAAAGTAACGTAGGATTTGAAGCATTGCACGGTGGAAGTACATTAGGAGCTAGTTAGGTTTGCGGTAGCACTATGTACCAATCTCTTGAGAGTTGTAATGCAAGTTTGTTCTGAGAAGAATCCTCTATCTCGTTCACTGCTCTCTCGCCCTGGAAGGATTAAAATACCTACAATCCTTGGATAATTAATTTGATTGCATTGCAAGCGATTTGTTTTTGTGATAGTCTGATACACATTTACTAAGAATACCGTGTGCTGCAGTGAGTGGTGTCTAGTGAGGCCGGGACTATAGACCAACTTTTCGGCGAGTTCTGCATGCAATCAAACAATCGGACTTGTTAAAATTAAGTATAGGTATTGTATATGAACAAGAAAATAATCTAAATAGTTGGTATCCTCGAAATAATATTCAAACTAGTGTTTGTATATGTATTTGTAGTAAACAATCAACGTTTTAGGGAAAAAAAGCACTTTTCCCGCCAGCATTTTATAGTGAGAATGAGGTACACCCAAGGGACAAGGTTGTGTCAATCCCCTCCCCCCCCCACACACACACACGTGTGTAAACGCCTGCAATCGGGGACATCCTTTGTCAAATTTCTTTGTCCAAAAAAGCGGGGACATATTGTTCTCCATTGTGATAGCAACCGGGGACTATTGTCCCTTTTGTTATATGTCCCCGGTTTGAATGCGCTCACCACACGCACCCTTACCTCATCATTCGGCACATCACTAGCCGATGTGTCGCGCAAGGATCGGTCAAAGAAAATGTAGTGTGTTGTACGGTTTCCAACATCTTGCTCGTGATTTCGTCTAACTGCTTTATTAACTCTGTTTCAAAAATGGTCAAAAACAAAAATAACTAAGGGATAATTTTTGAAACCACACTTTTATTCCAAGTAGAGATTGTTACACATGGTGTTACTCTTAAACCTATTTTTTGTTTAAAGCCAATAAACATTATTGGTGATCTTGGGAAAAAACCTATCAAATCTATCATAGATTCACACTAGCGATGAACTTTTGATACAGGTACATAGCAGGGGGAAATGTTTTTGAATTTGTTTTAATTGTTTATCATAACAACATTAATTGAAACAAAAATTGTCCCAGAGCATTTCACCACATTTTTACCCTTAAAAGGGGGTGGGGTAGTTGTTCTGTTAAAAATAAATTCGCCGCCAATCCCCTTACAAAATAATAGCGTTCGCTATTGGCTCCATTTACCAAGGAAGAGTTTCCGCTGTTTTAACCACCTGTTTTAACCACGTACTCAGTTTTAATAGGTGCATCAACATGTTCCAAAACAAAGACATGGATATAATATTTGGGAAGAGGATGGATCAGAAAGCATTTCCAATAATTATGTCTCAATGAAATAACTTTATTTTGAACATTCAGGCGACGTAACTGCGGCGATAACACTGCATATAATATATGCAGTGTTATCGCCGCAGTTACGTCGCCTGAATGTTCAAAATAAAGTTATTTCATTGAGACATAATTATTGGAAATGCTTTCTGATCCATCCTCTTCCCAAATATATTGCATTTGCTATTGTATTGTTATGCTATTGTATTGTTATGCTATTGTATGATTTCTTGTTTACTGTAAAGCGCCTTGAGCACTTCTTGGTGGATATGTGCGCATTATAAATCTTCTGTATTATTATTATTATTATATACGGACTATGTACGTTTCATGTATATACGGACAATAAAATGACGCTGCCCTGAAATGCCCTGAACTGAGAGCATTTTCACCGCTAGAGGGCTACGGTGTAGGCCTTTACGAAGCTGAAAGTAATTTACCGAAAGATGACATCGTGACCGTCAATTTCAGATCCCTTCATGGATCCATTCAGAATACCACCGTTACCGATGACCGCACAAGACAGACAGTTGGGCCGTGGCTTGTCCTCTGAGAACTCAAATATGGAGTTTTTTGCCGGGAAGAGTGTTAGTGTGGCTTGAACATCTTAATAATTCATTGGTATTCGAAGAAGAGACAAAACACAAAATAATAAAAACCGAAATTAATATCAACCCAGCAATAATGAAATTAAACAAAATGAGTTCATAACATTTTCTATGATTAATACGAAGGATAGTTTGTGAGGAGAAATACATCTTTTGTCCTGTCATATTTTCTATTGTGGTTGGGAAAACTGCCGGCTTGATCATAGTTTGAAATAAACGAGGGTTTATAGTCCAAAACGAAGCTTTTAAAGGAAAGCTCCCACTCTGTTCTGTTCCGGTGCTCTGCTCTTCTTTGCTGAGCTGAGCTGAGCTGAGCTGAGCTGAGCTGAGCTGAGCTGAGCTGAGCTGAGCTGAACTGAACTGAGCTGAGCTTTGATGTGCTGTGCTGCGCTGTGGTGTACTGCTGCGCTGCGCTGCGCTGCGCTGTGCTGTGCTGCGCTATTCTGTGCTCTTCTGCGCTCTTACCTACACTGGTATAATGTCTTTTAAACGGGGAGTTCTTACCTTTTAAAGAGAAGCTGGATTTGGTCTTGTAACCAAACGGCATGTAAAAAGGACGCAGTCTGGCGTACTCTGATTTGTTAAGAAGCTGACTGTTCATCAATAAGTGTATCTCTGGATGATATATCGTTGTTCCCATACTATTGTTGGACATCTTCTGTTGTATTGAAGTCGGACATCGCTATACATCACAAACATACAACAAATAAACAAATGATATGAACATTCTTCACAAATACGCCTTATAAATAGAACCTAAAAATGCATTCTAAAATGGGCTCCGAGGTTCAGGGCATTTTACAGCGCCATTTTGTGGTCCGTATAATACGTACACACACCGTGCAGTGATATTGCTGTAGTTTTGTCGCTTTAATGATAAGGTCTTTTTATATACAAACCAGGTATGCCGTGAATGTTGAATCCCATCCTCTCACCCACCTCCTTCCAAATACCATACTCTTTCCTATCTTTTGCAACACCTTATGGACTGAGGTGATTTTTCTATACATGGTACATCTAAGCACAAAACACAAACTAGCGACCTTTTACAGACTGCATGCTTCTTGCTTTAATGGCACTCCAATAATTAGACAGAGTTCGAAGTATGGAAAACGATTGCTTGGAATTTTCGAAGGTTTTGGAGAGCATGAATGTATGCACTTCTATAACGGTATAAATTAACCTTTCATTACTTACTGATGGGATATAGAGAGGATTTTTTCTAAAAGTGAGTTCTTGTTTCTTTCCTCCTTTGAAACTGAAAAAGGAATCGGAGCTTTTATCGGTTCCTTGGAAAAAACGATCCGTGTAGTTGTTGGCTTTCCAGCGTCTGTAAATAAGTGTAGCCTATAATTGGTAAAAATGTCTGCATATATGCAACCTTACTTTATAAGAACCAAGAGACTAGAAGTTTGCAGTAGTACCATGTAAACAATCTTAAAACTTTTGGTTCTGAGAAGAACCAGTGGTGAGATAACTTCTCAGAACCAACAAATTATTACAACCCCTAAGAGATTGTTACACGGTGCTACTGCAAACCTTACTTGTATACTGTACTTCCACCACGGGCGTACATGGGGGATATTTACCCCTCACCTTTTAGCCCGGGGGATGGTCCATAGGATCATCCCCCAGAATTTTTCATGCGGTAAAAAAAATAATAAGCGAATAATTCGTGCAAAAAAGGGAAAATTTGGTTTGTTTAAATTATTTATTGTCTGTTTCTTTCTTTTAGTCCAGTAAACCATTTGTATTGACTCCAAATATATGCAAACAAACAGCGCAACATTATTTCCACTTCACATTACATAACGCAGTTGTGCATTGCATCACATCTCTATAATTAAATAATAAACTTGAGTCATGAAAGTGAGAAGACTTACATGGAGTAATATTTTTCAGTTCTCAAACTTGGAAAAAGGAAGGATACATTTTTAATCCACACAAGATGACATACTAGTATGTCAGAACACTGAATTATACAAAGGTATGTTCTCTCTATAGAATAGACAAGCAAACGCCATGAAAATTGAGACTAATGATTGTGACAGTTTAATAAGTCTGGTACAAATCGCTATCGAGCTTTTATTTCCACGATGTTGTACGCTGAAGTTTGGGTACATAATTCATTGTAATGTATTTCTGGAAGATGCACTTTGTTTTCATGCGGCCGCTGCGCCTGTACGCGATTCCGATCGCATTACTATACAAACCGAGAAAGGACACAATTCGGTTATGCTACAACGGAATAGGATGCACGGTATCAATTTTATGAAACTGTTCGCATTGTTTAAAAACCCTCAAACGAGGGACCTTTTTGGTCGTAACGCAAAGGCGTGACCCTGTCAGAAACATCTGACACACGGTTTTAATAAGTTAAGAGGGTTTCTTTGGCATTTCCCCAACGATTTTGTTATCTAATTGTGCAACATTGTGCAAGCCCCTGTAATAAACTTAGAAACCTGGCACAATTGTTTACATACTTGAAACAAGCCACATGCTCACTCTAGTACATGTATGTCTTGAAAGAAAGGGGGGTGGGGGGGGGCATTACAACTTACACTGTCGGCAAGAGATCAAAAGATAATTATCTACTACTAGCCAAGTGACTGAACAGATGGTTCCACTTATCACTGGACGAGTTCGAAGTGTATTCAATTCCCCATGCATCCAACATGCATTGATGTTGTACACAGAGCATGCTGTCAAAATTTGTGCACAAACCATACTGGCAGAATTTTTCGATGCCCCTCCCGACAACGTCACTGACTCCTGTTGAATGAAACCCCCTGTAGGATGTGTGTTATGGTCCAGCTTGAGATATCATTGACTGATAAGTGGGTGGTGTTTATTATTTGTTTAGGGGAACGAAAATACTGACTTGTGGATGAGAATTCATCCATCGTACCTCGTTTGAGGGAATTATTAAGCAACAAAACCTAAACACTATGTTGCATGTAAATTCTGTATTTCGTTAATGTTTTAAACTAGTGAATATTGGCCGTTTTGCTGTCGAGTCTGCGTCACAAACATCGAGTCCGAGTCACAAGTCCGGGTCCGAAGGGTCGAGTCCGAGTCCGAGTCATTGTACATGGAGTCACCAAAAAAAGTGACTCGAGTCCGAGTCACGAGTCATACAAGTCTGATTAGAAACGACAACAATGACAACAAAACCTAAATAAGGCCTCGTACAAAAGAAGTTTAAAAAAAAAACATTCTCCTAGTTTGTGACTGACTAACAACCCCTTTCCCTGTTACTTCTCTCTGTACTATTGGCAGTGAGTTTAGTTTACCTGACGTATGTTCTTGTTGAAGATTGGGTGCTAACTGGTACTGACTGAAGAATACATGTAGGCCCAATACTGCTGATGGTGGTGAGTCCATGGCTGGTGATGAGATGTATGCGTAAATTATTTCATTATTAAATTTATTATTTTGTCTAATATGCCTCTGACCAATTCAACAACTAGACTCAGCTGCGCACCCACGATTTCCCCTGGGACCCACATTAAACTCGCTCAGTTAACGTACGCCCTCTCCCAATGTAGTTAGGTCACACAAAATGTTTCCAATGTTTCAATAGTACTCTTGCGTCATGTGATTTAAACAAAATAACCATCAAATTTAACAATCTACTCGAACAGCATTCAAATTCGCAGGAGCTTTTCGCGACACGTATTTGGTCATTCAAATTCATTATTGGGCAGGCATTTATGGAATTTGTGCAACTTAATTGACGCTTTGTTAAACTTCGTTTAACTTTAGTTTCCTATAGATTTTTAAGGGTATAAAAAATCATAAAGACACACTTGACCAATAACACAGTTTAATGAAACAGTCCAATTTAACATAAAATGTTTCAGAAACACATTACAGAATTAGGCCCAGGTCAGCAAACCAATAAAAATTCAAGATATGCATTGAAGGGAAGGTACAGCATTGGTTATTGTTGGCAAAACTGCTTCTACGAGTACGCTTACTCTCTTTGAATCAAGATATACATTAAAGGGAAGGTACAGCATTGGTTATTGTTGGCAAAACTGCTGCTACGAGTACGCTTACTATTTTTTCAAGATATACATTGAAGGGAAGGTACACTGGCAACATTGGTCATGTTGGCTGTTACGATAATAGTTATGTCGCCCTCTTGTGACAGTTACTGTAACGTTGGTTGGCAGGTCGGCAGCCATTGATACATATGTGCTGACATGATGGATTGAACACTGACCGATGTACTGAAAGTAAATAGTCAATCTTAGTGTCTGTCTGCTTCATTTAACCGTCCACTATAAATGAAACAAACTATAAAATAACATGGTGTCAGAAGCTGCCAATTTGAACTTCACGTGCAATTTCGCGACGGAAATTCGGAGACTTGAGCTTGGGAAACGGAAATTTCACTTCACTACCTACAACGCACGACGACCGTGTACGAGAGTGAATCACCACGCGACGCTATGTATACGCTGTGTGTGCAACTCCATAATTATTGTTACATGTGAAGGTTTGTGTGTTGTGTTGTGTTGTGTTGTGTTGTGTTGTGTTGTGTTGTGTTGTGTTGTGTTGTGTTGTGTTGTGTTGTGTTGTGTTGTGTTGTGTTGTGTTGTGTTGTGTTGTGTTGTGTTGTGTTGAAGGTTGTGTGACTATAAAATCATCGGACTGAACTATATTATAACTTACGATCTAACTGAGTATCATGATTGAACTTGAAGGTGAACTATACTATAATATTATTTATAGATATAAAATTATGATCACTTTCGGCGTTTCGCTGTAGTACTAGTAGTGCACAATACTAACTTTGTGTAAACTGTCTAGTGTCTAGCCTACAGAACTTAGAGCCTAGTTAAATAGGGACTTGATTGAGTGATTGTAATGTATGATAAGTACTATGTACACTGCATTGTTCTCTTGCTTACTAAAGTATAATGGCAACTGATACCCATCATAGTTCAATAACAAAGGTTCCACTTCCAAGACCTTTAGATCTGCAATCTGGCAACTTAAAAAATAGCCGGGAAAAATTCAAACAGGTCTGGGACAGCTATGAAATAATAACGGGACTTGATAAAGATTGTGACAGGGTGAGGATAGCACATTTCATCACCGCAATAGGTCATAATGCCCTTGATATACACAATGGTTTACCACATAAGACTGAAGATGAGAAGAAAGATTTCTCTGTAATCTTAAATCTATGGGAGAATTATTGTGTTGGAAAGACCAATGTCACTTACGAACGATATAAGTTTAACTGTTGTGTCCAACAAAATGAGTCGTTCGACAGTTACTATGTGCGCTTGCGTAAATTGGCTTTAACATGCGAATTTGGCCAACTAACGGATGAATTAATCCGTGACCGGATTGTCTGTGGGATCACAGATAATGCCACTAAAAAGAAACTGCTACAAGAACCAGATCTAAACTTAAATAAAATGTTTGGATTTATGCCGAGCAACTGAAACTTCAAAGAGTCAGTTGAAGTCAATAATAATAATAATAATAATAATGTGTGGATTTATATAGCGCACGTATCCACCAACTAAGTGGTGCTCAAGGCGCATTATATTATTATCCCTGCTCATAAGGCTCATAAGGCTCATAAATCATTCCTGAAACCATCTCAGCTCCCTGGGGAGTATACAGCTCAATTGCTGCCATTTCTAGCGCATATAGAGCAAACCAACTCTGCGATCAGGTTGCTGACACAACTGTGCATGCTGTATATAAAAAGAAAATACACAAAATGCAGAGGACACAGGCAAGAATGAAACTGACAATTGCCGATACTGTGGTCACCGTCATGAACTGATCAAAACTGAATGTCCAGCGTTTGGAAAAAACTGTAAAAAGTGTGGAAAATCTAACCATTTCGCAGAGAAATGCAAAACAGGCCAGTTTAATCAGTATAAGTCTGGCACTAAACACAAAATATAAAATGAGGGGCAAGGTTAACGTTGTACAAAGTGGAAGTTCATCTGAATCTGAATTTGAAGATGAGGGTGAAGAGTGTTTATGGCTAACAACTGTTGGCATGATTGATGAAGTGAAATGTGTCAATGAAAACTCTAATGCCCAAACTACAAAGAAGATATTTGCTTTGATGCAAATAAAAGGGAACAAGAGAGCAACTAAATTTCAAGTAGATTCTGGAGCTACTTGCAACGTTATACCAGAGGCAAACATTCCTCCTGGTACTGAAGTAGTGGCATCAGAACAGAAGCTTTCATTGTACAACCATAAAACTATGCCAGTACAAGGATGTTGTAAATTACAGATGAGAAATGTAAAGAACAGGAAGAAATATCTTGTACCATTTGTTGTAATTAAAGGTAATAAGCATATGCCACTGTTAGGATCCAGCACTGCACAACAAATGAAGTTGATTGAAGTTAAACATGAAAATATAGCTGTAACTATAAATGAGAACTGTACAGTAAGTAGTGATACTCAAGTCACATACACTTGTCATGAGCATGCGCGGGACAAAGAAGCGGCTGAACACCGAACTAAATCGACTCGCATAAGCAAAACCAAGGAGGAGATTTTCAGAGATCACGCGTGTGTTTTCAAAGGATTGGGTCACATGCCAGGAAAAGTACGTCTACAAATAAAACCAGACACACAACCGGTGATAATGCCTCCGCGACGTGTTCCTATCGCCATCAAACCTAAGCTCAAGGAAGAACTTGAAAGACTTGAACAACTTGAAGTCATAAAGAAAGTTGAAGGACCAACAGATTGGGTTTCCAGCTTAGTAAATGTGGTCAAACCAAGCGGTAAGCTGCGTGTTTGTATCGACCCACAGCATTTGAATCAAGCACTTAAACGCGATCACTACCCATTGCCAGTCATTGATGATGTCCTGCCCAAGCTGGCAAAAGTTAAGATTTTCAGCAAGGCAGACTGTAGAGAGGGTTTTCTACAGTGTGAACTGGATGAGGAGTCATCTCATCTTACAACGTGCCAAACACCATGGGGCAGATATAGATGGTGTCGATTACCATTCGGACTCTCACCTTCTCCAGAACTCTTCCAAATGAAATTGGAACAGTGCCTCGAAGGGTTGACAGGTATTCACACTATCGCAGATGATATTTTGATCACAGGACAAGGTGAAACCAACTGTGGAAGTTTAAGTCACTTACAAAAGGATATACTTTGTTTAAAGTGTATCTGTGTTTATTCTAAGGTTTATAAAAATTCAAAGTTTGGATTTTTTTTGTAAAAGGAAGGATGTTACGATAATAGTTATGTCGCCCTCTTGTGACAGTTACTGTGTTGGTTGGCAGGTCGGCAGCCATTGATACATGTGCTGACATGATGGATTGAACATGACCGATGTACTGAAAGTAAATAGTCAATCTTAGTGTCTGTCTCCTTCATTTAACCGTCCACTATAAATGAAACAAACTATAAAATAACATTGGCGAAACTGCTTCTGTGAGTATGCTTACTCTCTTTGAATTAAGATATACATTGAAGGGAAGGTACAACATTGGTAATGTTGGCAAAACTGCTTCTACGAGTACGCTTACTCTCTTTGAATCAAGATATACATTAAAGGGAAGGTACAGCAGTAGTATAGAAGGGGCATATGACCTCCGTTTCGGCAATAATGTACGAGTCCATAGACCGAACAGTGTTGCATGGTTCGTTGTCGTCTGCTGTCTAGCTGTAGGAACGTGTTCGAACAGGCCCGCGTTTATGACCGAACGAATCATTAGTCAACAATGGTCGCGTGGCCTTTGTACGTTCACGCAAACAACACGTAGTAACTGACTGTGGTCAATGTTATATTAGCACAACGTATGCAACGAAGGTATGAAGTCGTGCACCACCACGTCTAAACATGGAGGAAGGCTGATCTAACATAATTAGGTGTTTACAAAAATACCCGTCTAAACAAGTGCGTTTACCGCTAATGGGACCCCAACAGGATGACAACCGAAAGTTTAACATTCACTCTTGCGAATAGTGCGGCAAATTTGTCATTCATTAAAATAAAATATATATAGCTACACAAGTTACACCCATTAACTCATATAACTCAACCTATATTAATGTTGTGTATTGTTAGGTTTGAAAATACCAACTACACTGTTCTTATTCTCTTCTTTTTGGTTGTTTATTAGGTGTTCGAGCTACGGCGCGAACACCTCTTGATTTTGTTCTTTTTTTTTAGATGTTCGAGCTACGGCGCGAACACCTCTTGATATTGTTCGTTTTTTTCTTCTTCTTCTTCTCAATAAGACTTATCCAGAGATAGTTGCGGAGTTCACAGAACCTTAAAACTTCACACATAGTTAGACCTTAACATGTAGTTGTACCTAAACCTTAACATGTAGTTGTACACTAAGTTGTGACGTCATAGTGAGGTCATCAGATATCGAATTACACTAAATCAAAGGTTAATATTTTCAAAAAATCATATCTCATGAACCACAAACGATATTTTCAGTGTTTGCACCATGTTATAGATCTTTAATCATGTGATATTTCGTACACAGACGTGACCCCAATCCGACCTCTCCTTCCGGTCGAAACCGGAAGTTGAATATTTCAAAAAATCATATCTCATGAACTACAGAAGATATTTTCACAATTTTTGCATCGTCTTAAAGACCTTGAACTATGTCACATTTCGTACACAGACATGACCCCAATTTGACCTCTCCTTCCGGTCGACAACGGAAGTTTAAGTGAACAACTTTTCAGAAGTACTATATATGCACGGCCCATTGCGTGTGAACGGCCTTGACACACACAGACAAGAGTCATATACAGTGTTTAAACTGTATACACTGTTTTACGTTCACTGCACACAGCAGTATCTAATTAGAATATAATACATCGCCTGACATTCGTGTCCAAACAGTTTACGGTAATTTCACTATCGTTTATTTTAAGCTGTTATTTTTGTACACAGTTTTGGAATTGTTAAAACGCTTGTTCTAAATCTAAAAGTGAATTCTAACAGATCGTTTTTGGCATTCATGACTTCAATTACTTGATCTTGAAATATGATGTTTCACATCTTTTCGCGATTGATGCAGTCAAATTAACAATTTATTTTCTTTTTATTATTTTATCAACTTAATTAAATTTAATTTTGCAAATGGAATAATGTGTATAGTTTTAAAACGAAAAACATCAACAACTTCCAACAATGATTGTTGAATAACCAATGTGGCAGAAAAAGCGTCTAGAATAACAAAATGGTTAGTAACTTTTCCCAAAATTGTTGGGTATTTATTTTTAAATATTGGTTTTGGTTAGCCGGCTAGCAAAGTTCTAAATGGTTAGTGCAGGTTTTTTTCATTTTAATTTATGCAATAACCAAATGATATGTTTCATTATATTTTTAGTCTTTGATATTTATATAAAAACAGCAAAAATAAATAAATAAAGAAAAGATTAAGGCCTAAACATTTAAGTATTATTGTGGTGTTTGTAAAAGTAAGTTTTTTCTTCATTCATAAAGTGACTAGTAACTTTTCCAAAAATGTTTCATGACATCACAGATCACAAAGCCTCCATCTCAGAAATTGAACCAAACTATTAATGTTATTTTGTCATGATCATGAAGAAGAATAATTGTGTCATTATGGACAGTTATCGATAGTTTAGTGTTGATGTTTCTAGATAATTAATGCTAGCTCATAGTGTACAATCCTTCTTGATCTATTTTTACACCAGTCAAAGTTTATTATTGTTATACTTTTAGACTTTCTATTCACAGCTGTAAGACCGAGTGGTGCTGATGATGGCTGTGTGGGCAATGTGCCCAGGAAGTGTTTGACGATCACCTGCCTCTTTCTGCGCAACGTGATTGGATAGATTTCCATCGTAACAAATTTATATTGTTCTTATTGGCTATTAGATTGCTCATGAATATATGTTCACCATGTTACATTTCATTGTTATACCTTGTCTGTACGAACTACGGCGCTCTGTAAACTGCGAAAATGGACTGTACAATAATAATAATAATAATAATAATAATAATAATAATAATAATAATAATAACTAGAGATTGGTGTTTGTATTGACAAACACTAGGTGTTCGGGACGCGTAAAGGTCAAATTGGGGTCAACTTTGTTTGAATATTGATTGACGATCTGTACAATGGGGCAAAGATTGTGAATTTACCTCTTGTGGATGATTTTTGTTAATATTAAACTTTGACTTTCGGTTTGGACAGGAAGTAAAGGTCAAATTGGGGTCATGTTTTTGTAAATATTTTTGACAACAATCTGTACTATGGTGCAATATCTGTGAATTTACCTCTTGTGGTTGTTGAGATATGATTTTAAAAAAATAAACTTTGACTTCCGGTTTAGACAAGCAGTAAAGGTCAAATTAGGGTCACCTTTGTGTAAATATTTGTCGACAATTAACAATCTATACAATGGTGCAAAAATGTCAATTTATCTCTTCTGGTTGTTGAGATATGATTATATTAAAATATTAAACTTTGACTTCCGGTTTGGACAGGAAGTAAAGGTCAAATTGGGATCACCTTTTTAAAAACATTTTTTGACAAGTAACGCTCTGTACAACGGTGCAAAAATTGTGAATTTATCTCTTGTGGTTGTTGAGACACAATTTTTGTTCATATTAAAATTTGACTTCCGGTTTGGACAGGAAGTAAAGGTCAAACTGGGGTCACCTTTGTTTAAAATTGTTTTGACAATTAACGATCTGTACAATGGTGCAAATATTGTGAATTTACCTCTTGTGGTTGTTGAGACACGATTTTTGTTAATATTAAACTTTTACTTCCGATTTGGACAGAAAGTAAAGGTCAAATTGGGGTCACATTTCTGTAAATATTACTCGACAATTAACAATCTATACAATGGTGCAAAAAATTTCAATTTACCTCTTGTGGTTGTTGAGATATGATTTTTTTAAATATTAAACTTTGACTTCCGGTTTGGACAGGAAGTAAGGTCAAATTGGGCTCACCTTTGTGTAAATGTTTTTCGACAATTAACAATCTATACAATGGTGCAACAAATGTCAATTTACCTCTTGTGGTTGTTGAGATAGGATTTTTTTAAATATTAAACTTTGACTTCCGGTTTGGACAGGAAGTAAGGTCAAAATGGGGTCACCTTTTTGTAAATATTTTTTGACAATTAACGATCTGTACAATGGTACAAAAATTTTGAATTTACCTCTTGTTGTTGAGATATGATTTTTTTTAATATTAAACTTTGATTTATCGTAATTCGATATCTGATGACCTAATCATGACGTCACAAATTTTGTTTCATCTATGTGTTAAGTTCTAAGTATATGCCAAGTTTCAAGTTCATGTGAAGTTTGCAAGTATGTGTTTTTTGTAGACAATCGATGGGGAGAAGGAGAAGAAAAAAAAACTAGAGCTTAAGTGTTTGTTTGAACAAACACTAGGTGTTCGGGAGGAACTAAAGGCCAAATTGGGGTCAACTTTATTTAAGTATTTTTTTACAATTAACGATCTGTACAATGGTGCAAAGATTGTGAATTTAACTCTTGTGGATGATTTTCTTTAAATATTAAACTTTGACTTCCGGTTTGGACAGGAAGTAAGGCCATATTGGGGTCACCTTTGTGTAAATATTTTTTGACAATTAACGATCTGTACAATGGTACACAAATTTTGAATTTACCTCTTGTTGTTGAGATATGATTTTTGTAAATATTAAACTTTGACTTCCGGTTTGGACAGGAAGTAAGGTCAAATTGGGGTAACCTTTGTCTAAATATGTTTTGACAATTAACAATCTATACAATGGTGCAAAAAATGTGAATTTACCTCTTGTGGTTGTTGAGATAGGATTTTTGTAAATATTAAACTTTGACTTACGGTTTGGACAGGAAGTAAGGTCAAATTGGGGTCATCATTTTGTAAATATTTTTTGACAATTAACGATCTGTACAATGGTACAAAAATTGTGAATTTCCCTCTTGTGGTTGTTGAGATATTATTTTTTTAAATATTAAACTTTCACTTCCGGTTTGGACAGGAAGTAAGGTCAAAATGAGGGTCAATTTTTGTAAATATTTTTGACAATTAACGATCTGTACAATGGTACAAAAATTGTGAATTTACCTCTTGTGGTTGTTGAGATATGATTTTTTTAAATATTAAACTTTGACTTCCAGTTTGGACAGGAAGTAAAGTCAAATTGGGGTCATCTTTGTGTAAACATGTTTCGATAATTAACAATCTATACAATGGCGCAAAAAATGTCAATTTACCTCTTGTGGTTGTTGAGATATGATTTTTTTAAATATTAAACTTTGACTTCCGGTTTGGACAGGAAGTAAGGTCAAATTGGGGTCACCTTTGTGTAAATATGTTTTGACAATTAACAATCTATACAATGGTGCAAAAAATGTCAATTTACCTCTTGCGGTTGTTGAGATAGGATTTTTGTAAATATTAAAATTTGACTTCCGGTTTGGACAGGAAGTAAGGTCAAATTGGGGTCATCTTTTAAAATATTTTTTGACAATTAACGATCTGTACAATGGTACAGAAATTGTGAATTCCCTTGTGGTTGTTGAGATATGATTTTTTATAAATATTAAACTTTCACCTGGTTTGGACAGGAAGTAAGGTCAAATTAGGGTCACCTTGTGTAAATATTTTTCAACAATTAATCTATAGAATGGTGCAAAAATTTCAATGTACATCTTGTGGTTGTTGAGATAAGATTTTTAAATATTAAACTTTGACTTCGGTTTGGACAGGAAGTAAGGTCAAATTAGGTCACCTTTGTGTAAATTTTTCGACAATTAACATTCTATACAATGGCGCAAAAATGTCAATTTACCTCTTGTGGTTGTTGAGATAGGATTTTTAAATATTAAACTTTGACTTCCGGTTTGGACAGGAAGTAAGGTCAAATTGGGGTCACCTTTGTGTAAATATTTTTCGACAATTAACATTCTACAATGGCGCAAAAATGTCAATTTACCTCTTGTGGTTGTTGAGATAGGATTTTTTAAATATTAAACTTTGACTTCCGGTTTGGACAGGAAGTAAGGTCAAATTGGGGTCACCTTTGTGTAAATATGTTTTGACAATTAACAATCTATACAATGGTGCAAAAATGTCAATTTACCTCTTGCGGTTGTTGAGATAGGATTTTGTAAATATTAAAATTTGACTTCCGTTTGGACAGGAAGTAAGGTCAAATTGGGGTCATCTTTTTGTAAATATTTTTGACAATTAACGATCTGTACAATGGTACAGAAATTGTGAATTTCCTCTTGTGGTTGTTGAGATATTATTTTTTAAATATTAAACTTTCACTGGTTTGGACAGGAAGTAAGGTCAAAATGGGGTCACCTTTTGTAAATATTTTTGACAATTAACGATCTGTACAATGGTACAAAAATTGTGAATTTACCTCTTGTGGTTGTTGAGATATGATTTTTTTAAATATTAAACTTTGACTTCCAGTTTGGACAGGAAGTAAAGTCAAATTGGGGTCATCTTTGTGTAAACATGTTTCGATAATTAACAATCTATACAATGGCGCAAAAAATGTCAATTTACCTCTTGTGGATGTTGAGATATGATTTTTTTAAATATTAAACTTTGACTTCCGGTTTGGACAGGAAGTAAGGTCAAATTAGTCACCTTTGTGTAAATATGTTTTGACAATTAACAATCTATACAATGGTGCAAAAAATGTCAATTTACCTCTTGCGGTTGTTGAGATAGGATTTTTGTAAATATTAAAATTTGACTTCCGGTTTGGACAGGAAGTAAGGTCAAATTGGGGTCATCTTTTTGTAAATATTTTTTGACAATTAACGATCTGTACAATGGTACAGAAATTGTGAATTTCCCTCTTGTGGTTGTTGAGATATGATTTTTATAAATATTAAACTTTCACTTCCGGTTTGGACAGGAAGTAAGGTCAAATTGGGGTCACCTTTGTGTAAATATTTTTCAACAATTAATCTATAGAATGGTGCAAAAAATTTCAATGTACATCTTGTGGTTGTTGAGATAAGATTTTTTTAAATATTAAACTTTGACTTCCCGGTTTGGACAGGAAGTAAGGTCAAATTGGGTCAATTGTGTAAATATTTTTCGACAATTAACATTCTATACAATGGCGCAAAAAATTTCAATTTACCTCTTGTGGTTGTTGAGATAGGATTTTTTTAAATATTAAACTTTGACTTCCGGTTTGGACAGGAAGTAAGGTCAAATTGGGGTCACCTTGTGTAAATATTTTTCGACAATTAACATTCTATACAATGGCGCAAAAAATGTCAATTTACCTCTTGTGGTTGTTGAGATAGGATTTTTTTAAATATTAAACTTTGACTTCCGGTTTGGACAGGAAGTAAGGTCAAATTGGGGTCATCTTTGTGTAAACATGTTTCGATAATTAACAATCTATACAATGGCGCAAAAAATGTCAATTTACCTCTTGTGGTTGTTCAGATATGATTTTTTTAAATATTGAACTTTGACTTCCGGTTTGGACAGGAAGTAAGGTCAAAATTCTGTAACAATTTAGAAAATATGTTTTGACAATTAACAATCTATACAATGGTGCAAAAAATGTGAATTTACCTCTTGTGGTTGTTGAGATAGGATTTTTGTAAATATTAAACTTTGACTTCCGGTTTGGACAGGAAGTAAGGTCAAAATGGGGTCACCTTTTTGTAAATATTTTTTGACAATTAACGATCTGTACAATGGTACAAAAATTGTGAATTTCCCTTTTGTGGTTGTTGAGATATGATTTTTTTTAATATTAAACTTTGACTTCCAGTTTGGACAGGAAGTAAAGTCAAATTGGGGTCATCTTTGTGTAAACATGTTTCGATAATTAACAATCTATACAATGGCGCAAAAAATGTCAATTTACCTCTTGTGGTTGTTGAGATAGGATTTTTTTAAATATTAAACTTTGACTTCCGGTTTGGACAGGAAGTAAGGTCAAATTGGGGTCATCTTTTCGTAAATATTTTTGACAATTAACGATCTGTACAATGGTAAAATTGTGAATTTACATCTTGTGGTTGTTCAGATATGATTTTTTTAAATATTAAACTTTGACTTCCGGTTTGGACAGGAAGTAAGGTCAAATTGGGGTCACCTTTGTGTAAATATGTTTTGACAATTAACAATCTATACAATGGTGCAAAAAATGTCAATTTACCTCTTGCGGTTGTTGAGATATGATTTTTATAAATATTAAACTTTCACTTCCGGTTTGGACAGGAAGTAAGGTCAAATTGGGGTCACCTTTGTGTAAATATTTTTCAACAATTAATCTATAGAATGGTGCAAAAAATTTCAATGTACATCTTGTGGTTGTTGAGATAAGATTTTTTTTAATATTAAACTTTCACTTCCGGTTTGGACAGGAAGTAAGGTCAAATTAGTCACCTTTGTAAATATTTTTCGACAATTAACATTCTATACAATGGCGCAAAAAATGTCAATTTACCTCTTGTGGTTGTTGAGATAGGATTTTTTTAAATATTAAACTTTGACTTCCGGTTTGGACAGGAAGTAAGGTCAAAATGGGGTCACCTTTTTGTAAATATTTTTTGACAATTAACGATCTGTACAATGGTACACAAATTTTGAATTTATCTCTTGTTGTTGTTGAGATATGATTTTTTTAAATATTAAACTTTGACTTCCGGTTTGGACAGGAAGTAAGGTCAAATTGGGGTCATCTTTTTGTAAATATTTTTTGACAATTAACGATCTGTACAATGGTACAAAAATTGTGAATTTCCCTCTTGTGGTTGTTGAGATATGATTTTTTTAAATATTAAACTTTGACTTCCAGTTTGGACAGGAAGTAAAGTCAAATTGGGGTCATCTTTGTGTAAACATGTTTCGATAATTAACAATCTATACAATGGCGCAAAAAATGTCAATTTACCTCTTGTGGTTGTTGAGATAGGATTTTTTTAAATATTAAACTTTGACTTCCGGTTTGGACAGGAAGTAAGGTCAAATTAGTCATCTTTTTCGTAAATATTTTTTGACAATTAACGATCTGTACAATGGTGCAAAAATTGTGAATTTACCTCTTGTGGTTGTTCAGATATGATTTTTTTAAACATTAAACTTTGACTTCCGGTTTGGACAGGAAGTAAGGTCAAATTGGGGTCACATTTGTGTAAATATGTTTTCAACAATTAATCTATAGAATGGTGCAAAAAATTTCAATGTACATCTTGTGGTTGTTGAGATAAGATTTTTTTAAATATTAAACTTTGACTTCCGGTTTGGACAGGAAGGTCAAATTAGTCACCTTGTGTAAATATTTTTCGACAATTAACATTCTATACAATGGCGCAAAAAATGTCAATTTACCTCTTGTGGTTGTTGAGATAGGATTTTTTTAAATATTAAACTTTGACTTCCGGTTTGGACAGGAAGTAAGGTCAAATTGGGGTCATCTTTGTGTAAACATGTTTCGACAATTAACATTCTATACAATGGCGCAAAAAATGTCAATTTACCTCTTGTGGTTGTTGAGATAGGATTTTTTTAAATATTAAATTTTGACTTCCGGTTTGGACAGGAAGTAAGGTCAAATTGGGTCATCTTTGTGTAAACATGTTTCGACAATTAACAATCTATACAATGGCGCAAAAATGTCAATTTACCTCTTGTGGTTGTTGAGATAGGATTTTTAAATATTAAACTTTGACTTCCGGTTTGACAGGAAGTAAGGTTAAAATGGGGTCACCTTTTTGTAAATATTTTTTGACAATTAACGATCTGTACAATGGTACACAAATTTTGAATTTACCTCTTGTTAGGTAAAACTTGTAGCTTTGCATGGTGAGGATGATAAGTAAGACTAATTGCGGTGACACCATGTGGAATCTCAATTGAGTAGTAATTAGTTCTGAAAAGAACTGGGGGTACAACTCGACGTTTCGATCAGTATGCTCTGATCGTCCTCAGGAGAATGCCGGACTCTGGAAAATGCTGCTGCTGTATACTACAGACTGAAGGATCTTCTATATCCAAAGTCCATAACCCACCCCAGACTGAGGGATCCCCTATATCCTAAGTCAACCACCCTCCTCCCCCCTGTGCTTGTTAACAACTGATTCAGTTCAGTGAGCACACACTCCTCTCCCCCAACCCCTAGGATCCTAGTCTCATAGTCTCACAGTTTCCCGCCTGCGCGCCTCAACGAACTAATCCTCCAGCATCCATTCATGGGATGATCCTCCAGCAGTCTACTTAGCAGCAGCATTTTCCAGAGTCCGGCATTCTCCTGAGGACGATCAGAGCATACTGATCGAAACGTCGAATTGTACCCCCAGTTCTTTTCAGAACTAATTACTACTCAATTGAGATTCCACATGGTGTCACCGCAATTAGTCTTATTTACCCTCTTGTTGTTGAGATATGATTTTTTAAATATTAAACTTTGATTTATCGTAATTCGATATCTGATGACCTAATCATGACGTCACAAATTTTGTTTCATCTACGTGTTAAGTTCTAAGTATATGCCAAGTTTCAAGTTCATGTGAAGTTTGCAAGTATGTGTTTTTGTAGACAATCGATGGGGAGAAGGAGAAGTAGAAAAACTAGACGGCAGTGTTTAGATAATACAAACACATAGGTGTTCGAAGTTTTGTCAGGGCAGTGATGACGACGTCAGAATGTTTTTAAAATAAACTTTGCATCATTATTTGTTTTAATATTAAACTTGACTTCGGTTTAGACAGTAAGTAAAGGTCAAATTGGGTCATGTTTTGTAAACATTTTGACAATTAACAATCTGTACAATAGTGGAAGATTGTGAATTTACCCCTTGGTTGTTGAGATATGAATTTTAAAATATTAAACTTTGACTTCCGGTTTGGACAGGAAGTAAGGTCAAATTGGGGTCACCTTTGTGTAGATATTTTCGACAATTAATAGTCTATACAATGGTACAAAAATATCAATTACCCTTGTGGTTGTTGAGATATGATTTTTAATATTAAACTTGACTTCCGGTTTGGACAGGAAGTAAGGTCAAATTGGGGTAACCTTTGTGTAAATATGTTTTGACAATTAACAATCTATACAATGGTGCAAAAATTTCAATTTACCTCTTGTGGTTGTTGAGATAGGATTTTGTAAATATTAAACTTTGACTTCCGGTTTGGACAGGAAGTAAGGCCAAATTGGGGTCATCTTTTCGTAAATATTTTTGACAATTAACGATCTGTACAATGGTGCAAAAATTGTGAATTTACCTCTTGTGGTTGTTCAGATATGATTTTTTAAATATTAAACTTTGACTTCCGGTTTGGACAGGAAGTAAGGTCAAGTGGGGTCATCTTTGTAAATATATTTTTCAACAATTAACAATCTATACAATGGTGCAAAAAATGTCAATTTACCTCTTGCGGTTGTTGAGATAGGATTTTTGTAAATATTAAATTTTGACTTCCGGTTTGGACAGGAAGTAAGGTAAAATTGGGGTCATCTTTTTGTAAATATTTTTTGACAATTAACGATCTGTACAATGGTACAAAAATTGTCAATTTACCTCTTGTGGTTGTTGAGATATGATTTTTTTAAATATTAAACTTTGACTTCCAGTTTGGACAGGAAGTAAAGTCAAATTGGGGTCATCTTTGTGTAAACATGTTCCGATAATTAACAATCTATACAATGGCGCAAAAAATGTCAATTTACCTCTTGTGGTTGTTGAGATATGATTTTTTTAATTATAAAACTTTGACTTCCGGTTTGGACAGGAAGTAAGGTCAAATTGGGGGTCACCTTTGTGTAAATATGTTTTGACTATTAACAATCTATACAATGGTGCAAAAAATGTCAATTTACCTCTTGTGGTTGTTGAGATAGGATTTTTGTAAATATTAAACTTTGACTTATGTGTTTGTTTGAACAAACACTAGGTGTTCGGGAGGAAGTAAAGGTCAAATTGGGGTCAACTTTATTTAAGTATTTTTTGACAATTAACGATCTGTACAATGGTGCAAAAATTGTGAATTTACCTCTTGTGGTTGTTCAGATATGATTTTTTTAAATATTAAACTTTGACTTCCGGTTTGGACAGGAAGTAAGGTCAAATTGGGGTCATCTTTTCGTAAATATTTTTTGACAATTAACGATCTGTACAATGGTGCAAAAATTGTGAATTTACCTCTTGTGGTTGTTCAGATATGATTTTTTTAAATATTAAACTTTGACTTCCGGTTTGGACAGGAAGTAAGGTCAAATTGGGGTCACCTTTGTGTAAATATGTTTTGACAATTAACGATCTGTACAATGGTACAAAAATTGTGAATTTCCCTCTTGTGGTTGTTGAGATATGATTTTTATAAATATTAAACTTTCACTTCCGGTTTGGACAGGAAGTAAGGTCAAATTGGGGTCACCTTTGTGTAAATATTTTTCAACAATTAATCTATAGAATGGTGCAAAAAATTTCAATGTACATCTTGTGGTTGTTGAGATAAGATTTTTTTAAATATTAAACTTTGACTTCCGGTTTGGACAGGAAGTAAGGTCAAATTGGGGTCACCTTTGTGTAAATATTTTTCGACAATTAACATTCTATACAATGGCGCAAAAAATGTCAATTTACCTCTTGTGGTTGTTGAGATAGGATTTTTTTAAATATTAAATTTTGTCTTCCGGTTTGGACAGGAAGTAAGGTCAAATTGGGGTCATCTTTGTGTAAACATGTTTCGATAATTAACAATCTATACAATGGCGCAAAAAATGTCAATTTACCTCTTGTGGTTGTTGAGATAGGATTTTTTTAAATATTAAAATTTGACTTCCGGTTTGGACAGGAAGTAAGGTCAAAATGGGGTCACCTTTTTGTAAATATTTTTTGACAATTAACGGTCTGTACAATGGTACACAAATTTTGAATTTACCTCTTGTTGTTGTTGAGATATGATTTTTTTAAATATTAAACTTTGATTTATCGTAATTCGATATCTGATGACCTAATCATGACGTCACAAATTTTGTTTCATCTACGTGTTAAGTTCTAAGTATATGCCAAGTTTCAAGTTCATGTGAAGTTTGCAAGTATGTGTTTTTTTGTAGACAATCGATGGGGAGAAGAAGAAGGAGAAGAAAACTAGACGGCAGTGTTTGTGATAATACAAACACATAGGTGTTCGAGTTTTGTCAGGGCAGTGATGACGACGTCAGAATGTTTTTAAAAGAAACTTTGCATCATTATTTGTTTTAATATTAAACTTTGACTTCCGGTTTAGACAGTAAGTAAAGGTCAAATTGGGTCATGTTTTTGTAAACATTTTTGACAATTAACAATCTGTACAATAGTGGAAAGATTGTGAATTTACCCCTTGTGGTTGTTGAGATATGAATTTTTAAAATATTAAACTTTGACTTCCGGTTTGGACAGGAAGTAAGGTCAAATTGGGGTCACCTTTGTGTAGATATTTTTCGACAATTAATAGTCTATACAATGGTACAAAAAATGTCAATTTACCTCTTGTGGTTGTTGAGATATGATTTTTTAATATTAAACTTTGACTTCCGGTTTGGACAGGAAGTAAGGTCAAATTGGGGTCACCTTTTTGTAAATATTTTTTGACAATTAACGATCTGTGCAATGGTACAAAAATTGTGAATTTACCTCTTGTAGTTGTTGAGATATGATTTTTTTTAATATTAAACTTTGACTTCCAGTTTTGGACAGGAAGTAAGGTCAAATTGGGATCACCTTTGTGTAAATATTTTTCGACAATTAACAATCTGTACAATGATACAAAAAATGTCAATTTACCTCTTGTGGTTGTGGAGATATGATTTTTTTTAAACATTAAACCTTGACTTCCGGTTTGGACAGGAAGTAAGGTCAAATTGGGGTCACCTTTGTGTAAATATTTTTTGACAATTAACAATCTGTACAATGGTGCAAAAACTGTCAATTTATCTGTTGTGGTTGTTGAGATATGATTTTTACATGCATACATAATGAGCACGACCAGAGCTGATTTACATTCACCAACAGAGGCCGCACTTTTTTAGCGTTGAAAAAGCCGTGTAGATCTTTAATTTGCAACGTAATCAAAACGTTTTAACTAATAAAGAATGATTGATCGAAATTCGATATCTGATGACCTAATAATGACGTCACAAATTATGTTTCATCTACGTGTTATGTTCTAAGTATGTGCCAAGTTTCAAGTTCATATGAAGTTTGCAAGTATGTGTTTTTTTGTAGACAATCGATCCGGAAAAGAAGAAGAAGAAGAAGAAGAAGGAGAAGAAAAAAAAAGAAAGAACAAAAAACGAACAAAAACAATAGGTGCTCGCGCTGTAGCTCGAACACCTAAAAAACTAGAGCTTATGTGTTTGTTTGAACAAACACTAGATGTTCGGGAGGAAGTAAAGGTCAAAGTGGGGTCAACTTTATTTAAGTATTTTTTGACAATTAACGATCTATACAATGGCGCAAAAAATTTCAATTTACCTCTTGTGGCTGTTGAGATAGGATTTTTTTAAATATTAAACTTTGACTTCCGGTTTGGACAGGAAGTAAGGCCAAATTGGGGTCATCTTTTAGTAAATATTTTTTGACAATTAACGATCTGTACAATGGTGCAAAAATTGTGAATTTACCTCTTGTGGTTGTTCAGATATGATTTTTTTTAATATTAAACTTTGACTTCCGGTTTGGACAGGAAGTAAGGTCAAATTGGGGTCACCTTTGTGTAAATATGTTTTGACTATTAACAATCTATACAATGGTGCAAAAAATGTCAATTTACCTCTTGTGGTTGTTGAGATAGGATTTTTGTAAATATTAAACTTTGACTTATGTGTTTGTTTGAACAAACACTAGGTGTTCGGGAGGAAGTAAAGGTCAAATTGGGGTCAACTTTATTTAAGTATTTTTTGACAATTAACGATCTATACAATGGCGCAAAAAATGTCAATTTACCTCTTGTGGCTGTTGAGATAGGATTTTTTTAAATATTAAACTTTGTCTTCCGGTTTGGACAGGAAGTAAGGCCAAATTGGGGTCATCTTTTAGTAAATATTTTTTGACAATTAACGATCTGTACAATGGTGCAAAAATTGTGAATTTACCTCTTGTGGTTGTTCAGATATGATTTGTTTAAATATTAAACTTTGACTTCCGGTTTGGACAGGAAGTAAGGTCAAATTGGGGTCACCTTTGTGTAAATATGTTTTGACAATTAACAATCTATACAATGGTGCAAAAAATGTCAATTTACCTCTTGCGGTTGTTGAGATATGATTTTTGTAAGTATTAAACTTTGACTTCCGGTTTGGACAGGAAGTAAGGTCAAATTGGGGTCATCTTTGTGTAAACATGTTTCGATAATTAACAATCTATACAATGGCGCAAAAAATGTCAATTTACCTCTTGTGGTTGTTGAGATATGATTTTTTTAATTATTAGACTTTGACTTCCGGTTTGGACAGGAAGTAAGGTCAAATTGGGGTCACCTTTGTGTAAATATGTTTGGACAATTAACAATCTATACAATGGTGCAAAAAATGTCAATTTACCTCTTGCGGTTGTTGAGATAGGATTTTTGTAAATATTAAATTTTGACTTCCGGTTTGGACAGGAAGTAAGGTCAAATTGGGGTAATCTTTTTGTAAATATTTTTTGACAATTAACGATCTGTACAATGGTACAAAAATTGTGAATTTCCCTCTTGTGGTTGTTGAGATATGATTTTTATAAATATTAAACTTTCACTTCCGGTTTGGACAGGAAGTAAGGTCAAATTGGTCACCTTTGTGTAAATATTTTCAACAATTAATCTATAGAATGGTGCAAAAATTTCAATGTACATCTTGTGGTTGTTGAGATAAGATTTTTTAAATATTAAACTTTGACTTCCGGTTTGGACAGGAAGTAAGGTCAAATTAGTCACCTTTGTGTAAATATTTTTCGACAATTAACATTCTATACAATGGCGCAAAAAATGTCAATTTACCTGTTGTGGTTGTTGAGATAGGATTTTTTTAAATATTAAACTTTGACTTCCGGTTTGGACTGGAAGTAAGGTCAAATTGGGGTCATCTTTGTGTAAACATGTTTCGATAATTAACAATCTATACAATGGCGCAAAAAATGTCAATTTACCTCTTGTGGTTGTTCAGATATGATTTTTTTAAATATTAAACTTTGACTTCCGGTTTGGACAAGAAGTAAGGTCAAATTGGGGTAACCTTTGTGCAAATATGTTTTGACAATTAACAATCTATACAATGGTGCAAAAAATGTGAATTTACCTCTTGTGGTTGTTGAGATAGGATTTTTGTAAATATTAAACTTTGACTTCCGGTTTGGACAGGAAGTAAGGTCAAATTGGGGTCATCTTTTTGTAAATATGTTTTGACAATTAACGATCTGTACAATGGCGCAAAAAATGTCAATTTACCTCTTGTGGTTGTTGAGATAGGATTTTTTAAATATTAAACTTTGACTTCCGGTTTGGACAGGAAGTAAGGTCAAATTGGGGTCATCTTTTCGTAAATATTTTTTGACAATTAACGATCTGTACAATGGTGCAAAAATTGTGAATTTACCTCTTGTGGTTGTTCAGATATGATTTTTTTAAATATTAAACTTTGACTTCCGGTTTGGACAGGAAGTAAAGTCAAATTGGGGTCATCTTTGTGTAAACATGTTTCGATAATTAACAATCTATACAATGGCGCAAAAAATGTCAATTTACCTCTTGTGGTTGTTGAGATAGGATTTTTTTAAATATTAAACTTTGACTTCCGGTTTGGACACGGGAGACGGGAGAGCTTCGGTACTTTCACCCCAGTCAAAACAACGGAAGAGTATTTTCTACGCCTGAGACCATCGCTTCTGAAGCAGACCTGGATCGCGTAGCGGAACGAGTCAAAGAGGCGGACGTATTGCAAAGTGGATTCCATCGTCGTCCCGATACAAAGTGGACGGTAGCAGCCACAACTAACTTGACGATAGGCCAATAAATTACCATATTTTCCCATAAGTTCACCCATCCACGAATTACCATCCTTCGTCGCTAACAATCCAGGCCTGTGGAATCTAGTCATGAACAGAAACAAAGGAGAGATATTCAACGACAGTCTCTGTTTCTTTCGTTGTCTGGCTATAAGCAGAGGGGCTTAATCCACATTCTACCGAAAGAACCACTCATCAACTCGCAGAAATGTATCGTCAACACACTGGTAAAAAGCGCGTGGATGGGGTCAGCCTCGATGACCTCGCCATTACAGAAGAACTCTTCCGCGTGAATGTGCAAGTGTACATGCTACTTCCAACTGATGGCAGTAGTGAGGACGAAGAGAAAGATCAAGATGAGGATCAAACCCAAGACAAGAAGATTCAAGCTGAACTGATCAGACGCAGTCACCGTCACTATGATGAGACGTTGTACCTTAATCTTTGCGGCAGACACTTTTCTTTCATCGCCGATCTCGACAAATATAGCCGATCGTATACGCATGCTCAAGGTGTAGCACTGTGTTCAAACGGTCGTCTCATCTGCAACGTCACGAACCAACGTGTGACGTCAACGTTAAACATCGGTTCAGTGGAGGTGCTTACCAGTTACCTCTCACAGTTTTTGATAAGCTGTCCGAGTTGGGTGTGGAGATAGAAGACCACATGAAGTATTATCCGTACGGCGCTACCTTCGACTATGAGCTTACTTCAAGCAGCTTCCACAGAACGGAGACCAACAAGGACAAAAAGTTAAGATGGGACGCTCGTCACGAGCTACTCAGCTTCAGCATAGCCAGTAACGTCCCGGGTTATGAGACTCCGAGATGTTTTGTTAGTGAAGGAAACTCTGGCCAACTGGTATCGAATATGGTGGACTACTTACATACCATCAGTCGAGCTGCGTACACCTTGCTCTTGGAGACATATGACGTCGTTTTCGAGCAATTAGACGACCTGATGGAGGCGATGCGGAACACTCAGTCAACCCGGAGCAGAGTAGAAAATACAAACACATCAAAAAAGTTAAAGAGCAATTAGACGAGTACCTGAAAGAGTTACCGGTACTGGGCTTCAATTCAGGGAAGTACGACATCAACATCATCAAGCGTTACCTCTACCCGGCGCTACAAAAGACAGACCCACACTGTAAGAAATATCCGTATTTTTACGGGAAAATTTTACGGAAACTGGTCCGTAAAAAGTGAAGTACGGGAAAAGTTGCACGGAGTCCGTATTTCTACGGGGAAAGTTCCATCGTCCGTTTTTCAACCAGTAATTTTTTGCTTGGTTGACATATTTTCCAATAATGACCATTTTAAATCGTCGAGTAATTTTAAGTATAAACTTTTTAATGCAATTGTATTTTTTGTGCAAAAGAACATACACAGTATTTATAAACAAAAGGAAACAATTATTTTTTGGTATAATACCGTTTGAACGAGGAGCAGATTGTTTTAGAAGAAACGGATCTGTTCCGTAAAAAAAAGTTGTAGTTTACACTTTTAAACACAATAATTATAAACAATTCATTTTCAAATTACCTCTTACACTTTTCCCAAATATAAGTAAATACGATGGTAAATTTAAATTTGTGTGAGCATTTAAGTTTAAATTTGACCCCTGGTGTTATTATTTTATTCGTGTTTATTTTGTTTTTACTTGGACGTGGATGGAAATTTTTACCATTGCATGACGGGTATAAATGTCTAGGATTCGACCCCATATGCCAATTTTCCATAATAACACGCGTGTGCCGGCAGGGTCGTGCACAGACTACTCGCAGTCTCAGCATACTACTAGCAGCAGACGATTGGCCGATCGAAACCGCGGGCTGGAGAAAAGTTGGAAAAGTGAAAACATCTGACAAATGAGTGACATTCACAAAAAAAAACCTCCTCGGTCGTCTCTCAACGCAACCTGAACCTGACATCTGAACCTCATCTGAACCTGAAAGGTATGTATTATAATAATTATCAGAGACAGAATGAGTTTACTGACACTTGTGACAGTGACACTGACAGTGACACTAACGTTAACGTTAGCCTGAGTACATCATGTACTGGCGGCGACTCGAGTCATAACTATTACAGCGTAACACACATAGGCCTACATACACTGTATCGTCCATGGACGTAATTCTCCGTACTCGTGAAATGACGCACCTACATTTGGCTTAGCAAAAGGAAAACAAAATTATAGTGTATTACCATGATTACCATGAATATGATTACTAATTGCATAAACTTATCTAATTCTAAGTCGTGCTTGTTACAGAAATAAAAATTATAGTGAAATTGTATGATTTACTGGAAAGTTAGTGCTTGTGAAAGTGGAAAAAGTTGTTTAACCACTGATTTTACTAGATACAAAATAGTAAGACTAAGAGATTTACATGACCTCAATCTTTTTTCACGAACATCTGTGATCTTATTTTGTTATTGTTCTATGCCGTCAACAAGCTTGGTCATAAGGGTTAATTTATTTACTATTAACTTAATCATACATTTACAGGACATGGTGACAAGGGATGACATCAGTGACCTTCCCTCTACACCCTGCATTGCTGTTATCGGTAAGGTTTAAAAAAAACTCTCCCAAAAGTTTGGGTGGATGGGGTGTGAGAATTGGGGACTCTAAAACCCTTAAACTTCAAAATTACACACTGCGAAATATTTTACTAAAATACAAAATGTAAAATGTTTTTGAATTTTTAATAAAATGCTTACTGGTATAAATTTTGTATTGGTACCATTTGTTCTGAGAAATATTTCCTTCTGAATTGCTGTCATATTCAAAGCATGACAAAAAATATGACTGTTACATGCCAATATCTCTTTGAATGAAATTTTCACAGGTTGGTTTTATGATTTGTTTTTTGAAAACTAGGTAATTTGATTGAGTGTACTCATCCAAAAATCCATGCTCTACCATCCCTTTAAAATTGAGGTACACTACTTAAAATTTAAAATAATTTGTTGCAGGAAACATGTACTCGCCTAAGGCGGAGCAATACCTTGCAATTGATGGCAATATCATCAACTCAGTGATGGGAGATAAAGCTCTAACCTTAATGTTTGCGGCCTACTATGTTTTTAACATACATTATGCTAAGGAGGCATCCTGCACCCTTGATTTTGTTCAGAGGTAAGTTGAATTTGACTGGAATGTGACAGTCTTAACACTCGAAACAATGTGATTGTGAAACATTTAATTTTGATTAAAAGGAAAGATTTAAAGGTGCACTTTGACTTGAATTGCCATTTGACCAGGCTATCTGTTTGATGTTTCTTGACACCTAGAGGATGGAATAATATTGCATTCGGGATAATGAATATTATTTTTGGTTTTACCCTACACCTCACTGCTCTCCGAGACCTGCAAAAAAACCACAGGTTAACTAATTGGGTGGGATTCGAACCCACGACTCCCCGCATTCTAGAGCAGATGTCTTAACTACTACTAGACAACCGAGCGAATCCTATAATTATCAGCAGAGGGCACCACAAACAATTTCAATAGATGTAATAATTGCATCATGGACAATAAAACAAATAATATAATACTGTACTCGTCAAAAAAACAATGTTGAACCATCCCATTGTTATTCAGTATTTATGAGGTTGATTTTGTTGGTCAAAGGGGTGAGTAATTTTAATGATCTTTTTCTATTACAGATTCTTCATGGGAGTAAATCCAAGTACAGGATCCAAGACTGGCTTGAAGAAGAGGGAAGGCCAAGTCAGTGGTAAAGTCTTTGCACTGGCCAATGCAATGGCTCTCTTTGAGAGTGATTGGACAAATGAGCAGTAAATTAAGGCCATGTCCAAATTGGCGGCTATAGCTGCGGCTACGGCTGGATCGCCGCGTCATCAGGCGATGAAGTATCGGACGTCCTTGGCAACACCCTTAGCAACAATCGTAGCTGTAGCTGTAGCTGCCAATTCGGATACGGCCTAATATTGATTTGGGCAATTCCACACTAATGGGCCAAAAAGAAAACTTTGTAAGAGAGGCATTGGAGAGTGAGACAAAAGTAACTATTTTGTCCCAGTATTTTCCTGTACATTCCAAAGCTGTTCATGATTGTTCATAGTAAAAAAAAAAAAAAATTAATCCGTGACCTTTAGAAATTACAAGGTCATTTGAAAAGTGTTGCGTATGTAACAAAAGACAGACATATGGCCTAATAAGTGAAGAAATAATATAAAAAAATACCAAATATTGTGCCAGTAACATTCCTAACCCTTTAAGATTGTAAGCAGTAAAACTGGGATATTGTCATGGGTATTAAGGAAATAACAATGGGAAATAAGTCGCGTACGAACATTGGACAGATATTTTGTGACAGAAGTCTGTCCCCGTTTGTACATAACAATTTGTTTTTTAACTTATAATTCCTCACCAGGGGTGGGGCTTTCTTAATTTTGGCTAGTAACTATCCCTAAGGGTCTGTAGAATTGTTATTGGACAATGTTGGGCCAATCAATTTATTTCAGTATAATTTCTACCAAATGATAACAAAAATGTCCGTTCCTGTTCTTAAATGCTCAAACATTTATCTCATTAGTCGGACGGCTTCGATAAAAAGTGTCATTAAGTATTGTGCACAGTTTCCATACGCTCCCTATGGAAGCCGTGCTGAATGAAGCACTGAGGCGATAACACACATTGTCCAATCAGGCTACACTGAAAAACCAATGCCAGGATATCATGAATATGTATGAGTGGTACTGGTACTGCAGAAGCTTGTAGACCCCCGTTGTGAAGACAATTAGCACTCTGATAAGTTCCTATACTGGCTAAGGAAATGTGATAATTGGCTCTCCACCAGCGTAGTGAAGAACTAGAACAGTCAGTGGCATAGAATAGTTAGTATTTTTCTGTGGGGCAGAGACAAGCAATATATACAACTTAAAACGGGTTCAAACCAAAATAAAAGGTAAACACTTATTGCCGTTAATGATGCAGTGTTGTTTGTTTGGCATGATTTTTATGGTTTATATTCATTTTCAAATTCTCAAAGGAGTGGTTAAGTTTCTCTTAAATGAAGGAACAACATTGGCGTTTGATAACGTATATTAATTTAAATTCTCTGGTTCCAAATAAATATATCACAAAACTAAACCGTGCAATCACGGGAATCACGATTTTTAATATAAAAAACACAAAAAGTGATGAAAACATTTTCCTTTTTCTATTCTAACAATTTTATTTTAACATTTTTATTAACAAACAAAACGAATCGACTGCAACTTTTTCCACATAGGCTATGCTGTTTTTCTTAAGCTCCTTTCATTAGGGAAACGAGCCCAGTCTAATGTCACACGTCCTGGATGTTATTAGCACCTTTACTGCTATCAGTTGCAAAAACAGCTGATCTTCTGCTAGATAAACCTGGTATCATTTTCACTGGCTAACATTATTGGCTGACCACAGAAGAGTCCAGTTTATAATTATGTCAGTCATTGTGTGCATTAAACCATGGAGGAAGAAAACTTTCTTCCTCCATGATTAAACCATGGAGAAATGCAAACAGTCCTTGAAGGTGTGAGTCAACCCCAACCCCTGTCCACACTAGCACCCACCTGCTGTACCTGTACATGTACATGTACAGAACGGATGGTGTAAATTGTATGCAATCCTTTTGGAAGTATGACCATGTGTCTGGTCCTTGCTCTATGGTGTACGCAGTTGGAGCCGGAAGTGCAGTGTAAACGAATGAGGGTTCACATGAGCACGTTCCTTCACATATCATGCAGGCCATTCGTCTTATTCACAAGATAACTGACAAATTACTGGAAAATGACTGTAATTCTCACAGCCACACTATGGCTTATGTTTCATGCACCAATTGTCCGATAGTTCCACAGCAAAGGAATAAAGAAACGGATCATATATTTCATTAGCATTTGAAAGCGAGGGAAAAAAATAGTCTGGTTTCTCTGAATGAGCGTCCACTCAAACAAAAGCTCTTGTATTCAGGGATTAACTGGCATAAGATGGCCGAACATGATTACTAGTATGCACTCACAAAGTTTAACAGGCCTGTAATGATTCTCATTATGATTGTACAATGAATAGTTTTAAAGTTGAGAGGGAGCTGAAAGTGGCAGGTGGTAAACATTATGAGGTGTTTCTTTTATATAAAAAAAACTAGTTCAGGGCACTTTATTTTTGTAAGTTATTTTAATGGAGAGAATTTCTTCTGAAGGAATTATGCCCCAGAAAATAGAAACTGCGTTATTTTTTTGGGAAGAAAAGGGATGGGAAAATGGGGTTGGAAGGGTCCAGTCATAAGCTTGCACAACCAGATTCCGGCTATATTTAAAGGTGCGGAAATCGCCCAGGATCAACTGGAAGGCGGGCTAGTTTTAAATGCTATCACCATAATGCTATTAAAGACCCTGCGGTAAGCAATGGTACAGAACAAAGACGTGAACCCACAGTTTTAAGTCCATGAACGTTCCCTCATTATCTTCGTAAAACAGTAGGCCTAAATGAACCTTCAAAATGTTTACACACAAAATAGAAAATATATTTTTTTTAAATTTCTTATTGTGTAGGCCTATGTGTGTCAGGGGATGATTTTTTCTGTTGGGTGGGGCAGGAGGCCTAATGGGTGACAGGTTATTATAGGGGTCAGATAAGATAAATTGGAATTTGGCATCATCCTTTGAAATTTACATATTTGTTGCATACATTATTTTGTTACAGTGTGTAATAATAAAGAAAACCCTTGACCAAGTTAAGAACACTTTATAATTCTCATGACCCCACGCCGTTGTACATTGTACATTGCTCTCGCCTGATTCCATTTCCCAATAATCACGATGGATTTAGCAAAATGTTGTTCCCCCATATTTCGGCCTGCAGCCAATATAATATATTGCTAGAATAACATTAATAAAACAATAACATGTCGCTATATAATGTCCCCAAACCAATTCACCATAGGCGTAATCAAATGCATTAAACACAACTCTTTTGAAAAAGCCATAAAAATAAATATTTACGACATGTGTTAGTCTGACAGCTACGGCGATATATTACTAAAAACATTAATGAGCAGCATTTTAACAAAAGATAATTTCGACAACCTGACATTATGTCAGCCCTAATCTTTTATTTGGAGGGAATTTGCATATTCATCTCCCATCCTCACTCCCAAATAAATTCGTCTAGACTGTATTTTCAACAACAAAACCTAAATATTGATTTGGCTTCGTCTACAGGAACATCTGGGAGAGATATTACTATCACATCTGCCACTAGAAATTGTTTCCATGAACTCCATAAAAATCAAGCTTTATACGCTGAAATACACACAGAAAAAAATACACAAGTTGTGTAAAATTTTACTATTTTGCAATGTTGTATACGAACCTCCTAATTGTTTGTAGTCCAGTCAATATAGTGGTTGACCCACCACTAATTGCAACATAATTTTTTTCACTGCTATGCATTTCAGAAATGTCCCCAGAACACCATACTAAAAGTCTACTTAAATATATTTGGTGGAAAGGCTTCAAATTTGCATAATATGCAAATTAGCTGCCACCATTATAAAAAAAACTGATTTTCTGCTATAACTCTGTTTCTAAGCATCCAATCATGACAAATGGAGTATCTAGACCCATGTTTTCTGGGTTAGTGAATATGATTAGCACATTTCTGGATTAATTATTTGCATAAAAATATGTGAAATATGCAAATTAGCTGCCGCCATTACAAAAAAGTAGATTTTTTGCTGTAACTCTGTATCTAAGCATCCAATCACGACAATTGAAGTGTCTAGACCCATGTTTTCATGGTCAGTGAATGTGATTAGCACAATTCTGGATTAATTATATGCATAGAATTATGTGCAATATGAAAATTAGTTGTTGCCATTATTAAAAAAAGAGGTTTTTCCGCAATAGGCCTAACTCTATATCTAAGCATCCAATCATGACAATCATGGTTTATAAGATAAGTACATTACTTGGTGTTTGGTGTCATGCGTCATCATCATATATGTCCAGCTTGGGTGAGTTAGCACAAGTCAAACCTTTGCACTCTCTACACATCCAAGAGCAGTCAAGGCCATGCTTCTTGCATGTGCACTTACAATTGAATCTAAAGATCTCAAGGAATTTCAGTGGGCCGGGTGGAAGGTCAGTTTGTACTGGGAGTAACTGACCCTCACTGACTTTCCATCCCCATTCATCTGGCTTCAATTGTCCAGTGTTTCCTTTCCACTCCTGAATTTGGAAGTACACTCTCAGGCTAATGAAACCTTGTCGCCGCAGATGTTGGTGGCAAGTTATGGGCCTCAACAAATTTGGAACTTTTTGCAACCTTCTCACAGAAACGCTTGTATCGTAGGGCATCAATACTTTTCATCTTGGTTTCCATTGTGCATACATACAAGTGCCTTCTCCCTGCTGTGACTATGTCATCCTTTGGTGCATCAACCTCCAGGAACAGGTCAGCATGCTCCATGAATTGAACATTCTTTTGGATGTGTTTCAGGGCAACAGCTTTTCCAATGCCATACACTAGTACAGTAGGGCATGTACGAATAGTATTCTAGCACAGTCATCCACTCCCAAGATATTCTTGGTCTTTTTGCATTGAGCTTTGGCTCAGGCTTGAAAAATATGTCCTTCCCTTGCATGTCTGCATGGTAGCAGAGAAGAACCAATAGGTCTGTATCATCACCAACAACAACAGTATCGATTGTCTTTGCGGATTCCACTGCTGTCTGGACAATCAGGATATCAGCATCCCCTTGGCATGAATCGTCAGACATCCCGCTTTCTCCAAGGAGTCACTTAGGAGGCAAATGAATCGTTGCTTGTGTTTGCTAGGAACTCATTCTTCTTCAGATTTAGGACCGTTTGACCAGTGAAGGTAACATTTCGTCCAATACAGAGCCCTACCCGTCTAAGAAGAAGAAGAAGAAGAAGAAGAAGAAGAAGAAGAAGAAGAAGAAGAAGAAGAAGAAGAAGAAGAAGAAGAAGAAGAAGAAGAAGAAGAAGAAGAAGAAGAAGAAGAAGAAGAAGAAGAAGAAGAAGAAGAAGAAGAAGAAGAAGAAGAAGAAGAAGAAGAAGAAGAAGAAGAAGAAGAAGAAGAAGAAGAAGAAGAAGAAGAAGAAGAAGAAGAAGAAGAAGAAGAAGAAGAAGAAGAAGAAGAAGAAGAAGAAGAAGAAGAAGAAGAAGAAGAAGAAGAAGAAGAAGAAGAAGAAGAAGAAGAAGAAGAAGAAGAAGAAGAAGAAGAAGAAGAAGAAGAAGAAGAAGAAGAAGAAGAAGAAGAAGAAGAAGAAGAAGAAGAAGAAGAAGAAGAAGAAGAAGAAGAAGAAGAAGAAGAAGAAGAAGAAGAAGAAGAAGAAGAAGAAGAAGAAGAAGAAGCGTTCGCACTGTTAGCTCGAATACGTAACTAGAATTTGTTTTATAATTTGTTGAAATTAAAGTTCCTATTTGGACTGAAGTAAAGGTCACATCGGGTCAGTTGAAAATCATATCTCTGAAACAATAATACTTCCTCATGATCATGAAAAATAACGTTACTACCTACTTTAGGAGATACGAGTTTAAATAATTTAAATTACATATAATGCTATGTTGAACACATAAGTAATACATACATGTTAAACTCATATCTCCTAAAGTATTATTTTTCATGATCATGAGGAAGTATTATTGTTTCTGAGATACGAAATTATGCCCTTATAATACTGCCGCTAGGGGCGCAACGATCTGTGATGACGTCATCAAAGATATTTTTTAAGGATCAGATCTAAATAGTCACTTTATTCACAGAAATCATTCCGGAAACCATCTCAGCTTCCTGGGGAGTATACAGCGCATATAGGGCTAATCAACCAACTCTGCCCTCACAGGTACCCAGGTGGAGAGAAGCAATTATGGTTAAGTGTCTTGCTCAAGGACACAAGTGTCACGCCCGGGATTCGAACCCACATTCTGCTGCTAACACCAGAATTTGAGTCCGGTAAGCTAGACCGGTCGGCCACGACACTCCACAAGAAATTAATGATTTTCTTTTATAATGGTTATATCTAATTTGCATGTTTTACATAATTCTATGCATATAAATAATTCAGAAATGTGTTAATCATATTCAACAACCCTAAAAACCTGGGTCTAGACACTTCATTTGCCATGATCGGATGCTTAGATACAGAGTTATAGCGAAAAATCTATTTTTGTATAATGGCGGCAGCTAATTTGCATATTGTGCAAATTTGAACCCTTTCCACTAATTATATTTAAGTAGACTTTTAGTATGGTGCTCAGGGGACATCTCTGAAATGCATAGAAGTGAAAAAAATTATGTTGCAATTAGTGGTGGGTTGAGCCATAAAATTGGCTAGATTGACTGGACTATTGGTAAAGTTTTACAAAATGCGTGTTGGGTAAAGTTTTTCATAAACATTTTGTAAACTTTTACTTCAAAAATCAGTAAAAAGATTTACCTCTTAAATAGGTAAACATAAATTAAGTAAATTGTTACTGAATGTATTGGTAAAAAATACTTACTTTTTGTGTAGAATACTAGACTCTTTTTACTATTTGACCTTGTAAACTTTTACTACATTGTTTGGTCTGCATAATTCATTAAAAATAATGTAAATGAAACAAGGCACGCCACTATACTTTACAGTTTCAAAAACGTTTCTTTTATTTATCAACAATAAAAAGAAAACATCTCTTCAAATCCCCACTTCACGAGGTTCTCTCTCATTTACTCCATGTTGTGAGGCGGCGACTTGACAGGCACACACTGCTTTTGCACACACGTCGCGCACACACAATGCATGATCACATGGTGGGCTTTACACAATTAAAAGTGAATTTTTACACAACGCACGGCAATGCTTAGGTTCCTTGTGGTAAAAGTTACACGGGCAAGGTAAAGAACTTGAATTAGTTACATAAATTATGTAAATAAAATTTAATACATTTAAATTACGTAATTTTTAACTTTTACACAGCAATTGTGTTCTTTATTTTCCTGAAATTTTACCTAAATTGTGTAATATTTTACAAACATGTTTTACCCAGCTCACAAATACCTACACAGAGTCTCCTGAATGCAAAATTTTCAAAATGTTCATTCCATTTCTCTAGAATTGACACCAAACACCATGAAAATTAAGAGACCAGTGTTTGTTTGGGACAATGTAAGAAGTCTGGTACCCATCACTATCGTGCTTTTATTCCCACAATGTTGTACGCTGAAGCTTGGGTACATGATTCACTGTAATCAATTTCTGGAAGACACACTTTGTTTTCATGCGGCCGCCGCGCCTGTAATTCCAGTCACATTACTACAAACCAGAGAAGAAATTAAACAAGCTGTGTAAAATCTTACCCTGTTTTAGATGTTCCCGGTGAACCTCCTAATAATTAAGTAAAACTTGACCAAACAGGCGTTGGGTAAAATGTTACCTAACAGTTGTATAACGTTTTACTGCGATATTAGGTAATTTTATTTACCTAACTTGTAGTTGTAGGTAAATGTTGGTTAGGTAAAATTTTACATACTTGTGAGGTATAAGACTAAATGGTTTACCTCTATTGTATAAAGTATTACTTTTAATGGGTATTTTGTTTTTCTTACATTATTGTTTGATAATATGGGAGTTCTGTTTTGTACCTGGCCCAGTTACAAATGTAAGGATTCCTGGTTGAGGTATTTGGAGATTAAACAAATGTTGAGTTTTAAATAATTGTATTGGTGTTCTCCTTATATAGTTCAGGTTAAGCCTTAGTTGTTCCAAGAGAAAGGCGAAACTGTATCCGATTGACAGCGCATGATGGTCCATGCATGCACATACTTGCACAATGACTTGTATGAAGCAGTCGTTGCTGAGCGCATAATGCATAACGTATGGTACATGACTGTGTCTGAACGAGTATACGCTGATATTTCATTCCACAAACGATTCAGGCTTGTTTACTCAACAATTGTTTACCTTCAACCGCCTCAATCACAGTGGCGTAAATATAGGGGGGACGGGGGAACGTGCCCCCAGCCAAGGTCCGTGCCCCCAGCCAAGGTCCGTGCCCCCCCAGGTGCCCCCAATTCAGAATTTTGAAAAAATAGGTCCCTATTTGCGAATGCAGGATTCAAGTATTGACATGCCCCCTAGAAAAAGTGGTGTACCCCTAGTTCCCCCCTGAAAATTGGACCGTAGTTACGCCACTGCTCAATCAGTAAAATTTTGACGATACTCCCACTGCTGTGACATTATTCACCTTCGTGTTCTCCATCTTGAATTTGACGTTGAATGAGACACAGCACCTCGTGGGGACTTGACATTAAATCATGTCTTTTATACACTTTCATAGTAAAATTTACCAAACAAATGTAAAATATTTTTTTATAACATAAGTAAAACTTAATACACACTTTTACGTTGTCACGCACAACCGTAATCGCACCTGCGCGTAACTCTTGTATACACGGCCGGAAGTTGACCACCCAGTGACGATCAATTACAAAGGTATGAAAAGAGAAGTTTATCTTGTTAACTTGTGGATACCCCCAAGCTGGGAGGACTGCAAGGATATCACACCTCGAACCCTCGAATCGGGGGTTGGCGACCGTGACATTAGACTGGGCTCGTTTCCCTAATGTTGGGATGCGCGTAAAGAAAAGTGCCCGTATGAGGCTGTATGCCATCGCCGTTTTCCAAATACCTGGCCACCATTTGTCGGGGAAGCTCTTGCCTGCGAACTATTCAAATTAAAACGCATAAGGCAGCACAAAGCCAAGTTATCAATAAAAATGGCGTTATGGCATCATAATGTTTCTGCACCCTACAGTTCAGTCATTATAGTGCATAATTTAATGTTTTGGATGACTATTGTAAGGGGAAATTTAGGTCTGCAATTCAATTTGTTTATGATAAGTGGCCCATCAGGCTCACATGGACCTCAAGATTAAATACTCGCATTTAATACAAGTTTCACCGAAATCCAAACACCATAAGTTGCTGGAATTATGAGCTGGCGGACGGATTGGTTTTTGAATAAGGAGGGTTTTCCAAATGGTGTATTTAACTTTATTAGTTGCGTCGAATTATCTAACTAAATCATAAACATCCATCTTACCCATTCTGGATATTCTGTTTGAGCATTTCTATTGGAAAATAATAGGACGAAGCTGTGAGAGTCTGATAAGTTGGCTTTCCTGGTTATTGTCAGAAACATCTTGGAATAAAAGGCCTATCAGTTTTTGCATTGTTTGTCCGACTCAGGAAAATGTTTATTGGACAGTCGGAATAATACTACTCTATTTAAGTATAGTATTAATTTTCCGTACAGGAAATTCTTTAATTCCAAAATTTATGTCAAAAGTGACCTTGGGGCCGTGATCTCCACCCCATCAGCTAAAAAATGTTCAATAAATTTGGCTATATCTAGCGAATTTAAATTTGTTGAGTTGTCAACAAAAACGTGCGCCCTTATATTCAGACTCGCAACTAAAAATCATTCTTATCATAGCGAGAATAAAACCATTGTAAATCTCGCACCCTTATATTCAGACTCGCTCTTATACTTAAAACAAAAAAATCAGTCTCATCATAGCGAGAATAAAGGCATTGTCAATCTCGCATCCTTATATTCAGACTCGCTCTCTTATTTAAAACCAAAAAAATCTGTCTCATCATAGCGAGAATAAAACTATTGTAAATCTCGCACTCTTAAATTCAGACTCGCTCTCTAATACTTAAAACAAACAAAATCAGTCTCATCATAGCGAGAATAAAACCATTGTAAATCTCGCACTCTTATATTCAGACCTCGCTCTCTTATACTTAAAACAAAAAAAATCAGTCTCATCATAGCGAGAATAAAGGCATTGTAAATCTCGCACTCTTATATTCAGACTCGCTCTCTTATACTTAAAACCAAAAAAATCAGTCTCATCATAGGGAGAATAAAGGCATTGTAAATCTCGCACCCTTATATTCAGACTCGCTCTCTTATACTTAAACTAAAATCAGTCTCATCATAGCGAGAATAAAACTATTGTAAATCTCGCACTCTTATATTCAGACTCGCTCTCTTATACTTAAAACAAAAAAATCAGTCTCATCATAGCGAGAATAAAACTATTGTAAATCTCGCACTCTTATATTCAGACTCGCTCTCTTATACTTAAAACAAAAAAAATCAGTCTCATCATAGGGAGAATAAAGGCATTGTAAATCTCGCACCCTTATATTCAGACTCGCTCTCTTATACTTAAACTAAAATCAGTCTCATCATAGCGAGAATAAAACCATTGTAAATCTCACCTTATATTCAGACTCGCCTCTCTATACTTAAAACAAACAAAAATCAGTCTCATCATAGCGAGAATAAAGGCATTGTAAATCTCGCACTCTTATATTCAGACTCGCTCTCTTATACTTAAACTAAAAATCATTCTTATCATAGCGAGAATAAAACCATTGTAAATCTCGCACCCTTATATTCAGACTCGCTCTCTTATACTTAAAACAAAAAAATCAGTCTCATCATAGCGAGAATAAAACCATTGTAAATCTCGCACCCTTATATTCAGACTCGCTCTCTTATACTTAAACTAAAATCAGTCTTATCATAGCGAGAATAAAGGCATTGTAAATCTCGCACCCTTATATTCAGACTCTTATACATAAAATAGAAAGGCGGAGCCATGGCTCACTGCTGGATGCTTATGAAACCCGTTTTTTTAATTTTACATCAGTACAACTGGGGCAGCTTAATAATGCTTTAATAATAATTTTTTAGAAACAAGCTAAATATAGCATGTTTTGTTTCTATGTGTAAGAAAGCACCCGATCAATACTTTCGTATTTATAGTAAATAAGGGAAATTGCTGACATTGGAAGGGTGAAAGCACAGATTCAGGGTGGGGAAGAGGTTAAACTGGGCTCCAGAAATGCATGTATGTGTGCATCGGTTTACTGTACAAAGATTTGTTAATGGGAGCAGGGGCTTAGGTCGGGGTGAGGGTGGGGCATGAGGTTTGTGAGGGGGACCGTGGTCATTAGTATGATTAAATTGTTCAAGACATTGAGATAGCTGTAAATAATTAGAAAGGCTTTCCTATAACAGCATAACTTGAACCAAATTGTCCGGGCTGTCATATCTCCAAAATATCTCAATACAAAAGATGACATTTGTCCTTAAAGATTTTAAAACTACCATTGCGTAAGGATCAGGGTGACAACATTTCATCAAGGATATAGTATTTTTTTTACAACTTTATTATTTCTTAACAATAATTTTTTTATTTTTTTTTACATTGTGTACGCGGGGAACAAATTTCACATATACAATGTATGGTGGCTAAGAGAGGCCTCACAAATTGGGAAAACGTTCATACACCTGTGTGAAAAAGTCGCCTAAAGCACACGCTGTTCAAAATGCTCTGCAGGCGACATGTGGTTTGGGCGCATGCGCGAGGAATTTTGAAGGTCATACAAAAATGCATATTCATAACGTGACCTTTACTTTTTTTTCCGTCGCGGAGTTCATTGATAAAAACGCCTGTTACATACTGAAAATTAATTTCAAAGAAAATTTTTAACCAATAGGATTAGAAAGAATATGTCGTCTGCAAATATTGAACTAACATTACAGCAATATGGGCAAACGGGCGAATTTCCTTGAAGTGTTTTTGTGCACAACTTTGGCCCTTGACAAGAGCGCGCACGCTGAAAAAGGTAATATTTCAAAGCAGATTTTCTTCCTGATGATGAATTTTCCTGGAGACATAAAAGTATGATAGGTGAAAGAACTCTTATTTTAACTAATTATTACTTTGTTATTTGAGCAAACCCAGTAGCTAACTTTTAAACGGTGGGATTGCCCTGCGGCTTTAGCGTTGTTAAACAAAAGATTTCTGGGGAACCCGTTACGGTTTTTGGGATGACATTAGGTATGCGTGTGCATGCACACACGGATTAGATTGTGGGCGTTTTCATTGTAAGGGGGGTTAAATAATTTTTTAATAACGTTAGAATATAAAAAAAACGGGGAATGATTTGAGTTTATAAGCCAATATGAACCAATATTTAATACATATATTCTGTTCACTCTTCCATTTTAAATTAATTTAAGGATTTTTTTCCTTTCTATGCACTCCAAATCCATTATTTAAACAGCGAAGATGTAATCAATAGCAATATTTCACCTTTTTTGAATTGCTGCCCAGAGGCCGTTACTTGGGTTTGCTCAGGTATAATCACCATGAAACTGTTCTTCGTGAGTGTAACTACCCTCCTATGCTTGATTTTTCAAGAAAAATTCATGAAAGACGTACAATAACGTCCAAATGGACCAATAATTAGCTTCTCTCGATCTGTAAAATTTAACAGAATATGCTCAATATTTGATGCACATTGAAGACGCTTTTTACACTTCGGGTTTCGATGAATTCACTCAGAAACATGTCATCTTGTAAAGCCATGACTGTAGATTGATGTGTGATCTTTGTTCATTGAGGTCATTTGGCATTTGCACTCACTTTGATCGTACACCTCCAGTCGACTTGCCAAATTTCAAAAGACGCAACCTTGTTTAAAGTTGGTGAAACAACACCAATAGAGGGCGCTATACAGAGCAGAAAAAAGGCGCATGCGCGCAAACTACTTGTCGCTCTGCATGCAGCGGTGAGCACAGCACAGCAGAATTCCAATCGATCCAACAATTTTGGCTGCAATTGGACATCGTTTCATAGCCAAAATAAATATATAAAAATGCCGACATCTGGGTCTGAGGCGACGCGCGCGGAGACCAGAAACCAGAGACTTGTTTTGGCCTAATAGTCCAAGTCCAGAATAGAATATTATTATTGAATAATATTCATTTGTGAATATATAATTATATATCCACATATTAATAAATATTATAGTATTCTCCAATATTGTCCGATACCGGTAGTTTATTATTATCCCATGAATAATAGATTTGACTGCTCTTGGGTCAAAAAATAAATTCTCAATTCAATTGGCAAGAGCTCTTCAAATTTAGTTACAACATTCATAACTACAACACCAGAACTTCAACCAAAACATATTCATCTTCCAAAACACAGGACACAAATATTTCAACACACAATTCGATATACTAGCTGGTGCAATCAACTAGAACAAGCTTCCCAGTGATATGAGAAACTCGTCTACACTTAATGCATTTAAATATAAAATTAAAATGTACCTATAAAATTGTTCTATGTAAACTACTTATGTGTATTATCTTTGTTAATGAATGACAAATTTGCCGCACTATTCGCAAGAGTGAATGTTAAACTGTCGGTTGTCATCCTGTTGGGGTCCCAGTAGCGGTAAACGCACTTGTTTAGACGGGTATTTTTGTAAACACCTAATTATATTAGATCAGCCTTCCTCCATGTTTAGACGTGGTGGTGCACGACTTCATACCCTCGTTGCATACGTTGTGCTAATACAACCTTGACCACAGTCAGTTACTACGTGTTGTTTGCGTGAACGTACAAAGGCCACGCGACCATTGTTGACTAATGATTCGTTCGGTCATAAACGCGGGCCTGTTCGAACACGTTCATACAGCTAGACAGCAGACGACAACGAACCATGCGACACTGTTCGGTCTATGGACTCGTACATTGTTGAACCAGGGGAAATAGTTGACAACATTTTGCCGACTTGTAATCTCCGTTCACCTACAATATTTACAACACAACCCGATCGCTACAATCGATCCACCCAGCCTTTCGGTTACGTGCAGTTAACTCCGCCCCCTATCGAGGACCAGGGTGATCCACATCGATGATCCACATGTGGATCATGATCCACCTGCCGAAACGGAGGTCATATGCCCCTTCTATACTACTTACAGCATTGGTTATTGTTGTCAAAACTGCTTCTATGAGTATGCTTACTCTCTTTGAACCAAGATATACATTAAAGGGAAGATACAGCATTGGTTATTGTTGGCAAAACTGCTTCTACGAGTACGCTTACGCTCTTTGTACTAAGATATACATTAAAGGGAAGGTATAGCATTGGTTATTGTTGGCAAAACTGCTTCTGTACATTAAACAACCAACATGTGAAAGTTTCAGTTCATAAACGTTGTCTCATTCACGAGAAAATAGTGAAAATGTATTCAGATTTGTGTATCCATTGTGACGTACACGTAAAATTTAGGAAAGGGTACCCTTACCTAAGTTCAAACTAAAAACAATCCTTTTTAAGGACATCATTTCTAGGGAAGGCTAATTTCACATTTTTTCAGTTATAAATCCTATACCATGCCATGAAATGAAATGAAAACGGAAATTTACAGAAATTTAAGGAAATTTACATGCATGGGCTATAATAGAGATTTCTATAAATAAATAAATAAATAAATAAATAAAGGGAAATATGGCTTTAAAGATGTAAGATCGTTTTCGAGAATGTTGCCAACAAAGGATACAATGTTATCATGAAATATAAAAGCAAATTGAAAAAATTTATCCTTTTTGAACGTAACAGACTAACAAAAGAATCTTTCACTGACCTGTACACGAAAAACAAAGCCATGTGTACCCTTCGAGTGGGATTTTGTTCCATATTATATAATTATTTCATGTTTTGATGGTAACAAATATTCTGCATAATGTAAATTTGTTTGATTTCTTTACTTTTTTTGGTTAAAACCCATCTTTTATTTTTGACATGATTTCTAGCGGAGTAAAGTTTTAACCGCTCCAATATTTAAACTGCTTCGTTAAGTTATTTTGAGTCTTTTTCACACACCAATATGTCTTATTTTAATTATTTTTTTTTTTAATTTAAAAGATTCAATTGTAAATTGTGTTTCTTTTATGTACATAAATCACCTTGTATTAATTGATCCTTGTAATTGATCACCTTGTGAATGATTTATTGAATAAAAGAAGCTGTATAGCTTCAACCCAAAACAAAAAAATAATTAAAAATAAATAAATTAATTAATTAATAAATAAATAAATATGAATGTAACAATTAAAACAAAAACATATTATAAATAATTATAATAATGGTAACACTAATAATGATTACAATAATATTTGAGACTCACCTTTTTCTTTCAATTATGGTGGAATAAAAAGCATCTCTACCATTTAGCATTAGTAGAAACAGACAGCCAAGAATACCAGCACTCATCACACGCACCGTGGCTTGGCTGCCCAAAGCTGCCCAGCATTTCGTCGACTGTGCCGTCGCCGGAATGTGGAGTTTAATTTTCCGGTTGCGTTGGTTCACCATTTATTGCTTAGAATTTGCCTTTCTATGAAGCACTATATACACAGTATATAAAAAGCACCATATTCTTTCATGTGGGCATCATTCACTCCAACGTAATATTGTCGAACAAGTGGAATGTTTTCGCCACGACTTGGCTTTTTCCATGCACACGGATCGACTAAAGTATGAACGATGAAGTATGAACATTATAGAAAGCACACACAAATTATACACACACACACGCATATGTATGTACATATTATATGCCTACATATATGCATACGTACATACATGCACATACACATACCTAGTCTTGGTTGCAAGACCGTTATTATGCGGATCCTAGTTACACGATCCCGCGCCAGTCGTAAATCACCTACCGTAGCTGGCGGCCGTGGACATTTATCAAATCCAAGCGGATCGGCGCGTGTACGTATAAAATCACGAGTAACGTCTTGCACCAAGACTAACACATACCATATACATATACAAGCATATACATATGATACACTTAGTGGCCAAAAGTATTGCAACATGTTCAAAATATCACTTTACAAGTAACGGGTGAGATGATCATTTAATCCGATTTCATCGATCGTGTATTACATAATTTCCGAGCAAGAACAGTAAAAAAAGAACATTGACTTCAAAACAAAGGCACTTTCAAAAAGTCTTAAGTAGTGTAAATTAAATAAAATAAACTAGAGATTCAGAGTTTGTCTTGACACAAACTCTAGGTGTTCGGGAGGTGTAAAGGTCAAATTGGGTTCAACTTTGTTTAAATATTTTGTGACAATTAACGATCTGTACAATGGTGCAAAGATTGTGAATTTACCTCTTGTGGAAGATTTTGTTTTAAATATTAAACTTTGACTTCCGGTTTGGACAGGAAGTAAGGTCAAATTGGGGTCACCTTTTTGTAAAATTGTTTAGACAAATAACGATCTGTACAATGGTGCAAAGATTGTGAATTTACCTCTTGTGGAAGATTTTGTTTTAAATAGTAAACTTTGACTTACGGTTTGGACAGGAAGTAAGGTCAAATTGGGGTCACTCACAACTCGAGTTTCATCTACTTGTTAAGTTCTAAGTACATGCCAAGTTTCAAGTTCATGTGAAGTTTGCAAGTATGTGTTTTTTTGCGGACAAACGCGGGGGAGTAGAAGAAGAAGTAAAACTAGAGATTGGTGTTTGTATTGACAAACACTAGGTGTTCGGGAAGATAAAGGTCAAATTGGGGTCAACTTTGTTGAAATATTTTTGGACAATTAACGATCTGTACAATGGTTCAAAGATAGTGAATTTACCTCTTGTGGAAGATTTTTTTAAATATTAAACTTTGACTTCCGGTTTGGACAGGAAGTAAAGGTCAAATTGGGGTCACCTTTGTGTAAAATTGTTTTGACAATTAACAATCTATACAATAGTGGAAGGATTGTGAATTTACCTCTTGTGGTTGTTGAGATATGATTTTTTTTAAATATTAAACTTTGACTTCCGGTTTGGACAGGAAGTAAGGTCAAATTGGGGTCACCTTTGTGTAAAATTGTTTTGACAATTAACGATCTGTACAATGGTTCAAAGATAGTGAATTTACCTCTTGTGGAAGATTTATTTAAATATTAAACTTTGACTTCCGGTTTGGACAGGAAGTAAAGGTCAAATTGGGGTCACCTTTTGTAACAAATATTGTTTGACAAGTACCGCTCTGTACAATGGTGCAAAAACTGTGAATTTACCTCTTGTGGTTGTTGAGATATGATTTTTTTAAATATTAAAATATGACTTCCGGTTTGAACAGAAAGTAAGGTCAAATTGGGGTCACCTTTGTGTAAATATCTTTTGACAATTAACGGTCTGTACAATGGTACAAAAACTGTCAATTTACCTCTTGAGGTTGTTGAGATATGATTTTTTTTAATATTAAACTTTGACTTCCGGTTTAGACAGGAAGTAAGGTCAAATTGGGGTCATCTTTTTGTAAAATTTTTTGACAAATAACGATCTGTACAATAGTGCAAAGATTGTGAATTTACCTCTTGTGGTTGTTGAGATATGATTGTTTTTAAATATTAAAATTTGACTTCCGGTTTGGACAGGAAGTAAGGTCAAATTGGGGTCACCTTTGTGTAAATATTTTTCGACAATTAACAATCTGTATAATGGTACAAAAATTGTGAATTTACCTCTTGTGGTTGTTGAGATATTATTGTTTTTAAATATTAAACTTTGACTTCCGGTTTGGACAGGAAGTAAGGTCAAATTGGGGTCACCTTTTTGTAAATATTTTTGGCAATTAACGATCAGTACAATGGTAGAAAAATTTTGAATTTACCTCTTGTGGTTGTTGAGATATGATTTTTTTTAAATATTAAACTTTGACTTCCGGTTTGGACAGGAAGTAAGGTCAAATTGGGGTCACCTTTTTGTAAATATTTTTCAACAATTAACGATCTGTACAATGGTACAACAATTTTTAATTTACCTCTTGTGGTTGTTGAGATATGATTTTTTTAAATATTAAACTTTGACTTCCGGTTTGGACAGGAAGTAAGGTCAAATTGGGGTCAACTTTTTGTAAATATTTGTTGACAATCAACGATCTGTACAATGGTACAAACATTTTGAATTTACCTCTTGTGGTTGTTGAGATATGATTTTTTTAAATATTAAACTTTGATTTATCGTAATTCGATATCTGATGACCTAATCATGACGTCACAAATTCTGTTTTATCTACACATTAGCGTCTAAGTATATGTCAATTTCCAAGTTCAAGTGAAGTTCGTAAGTATGTGTTTTTTTGTAGACAATCTATCCGGAGAAGAAGGAGAAGAAGAAAAAAACGAACAAAAACAATAGGTGTTTCGGGTACATACCCGGACACCTAACTAGAGATTCGAGTTTGTTTACACAAACTCTAGGTGTTCGGGAGGAAGTAAAGGTCAAATTGGGGTCACCTTTGTGTAAAATTGTTTTGACAAATAACGATCTGTACAATGGTGCAAATATTGTGAATTTACCTCTTGTGGAAGATTTTGTTTTAAATATTAAACTTTGACTTCCGGTTTAGACAGGAAGTAAAGGTCAAATTGGGGTCAACTTTGTGTAAAATTGTTTTGACAATTAACGATCTGTACAATGGTACAAAAATTGTGAATTTACCTCTTGTGGTTGTTGAGATATGATTTTTTTAAATATTAAACTTTGACTTCCGGTTTGGACAGGAAGTAAGGTCAAATTGGGTTCACCTTTTTGTAAATATTTTTGACAATTAACGACCTGTACAATGGTACAAAAAATGTTAATTAACTCTTTTTTTAAATATTAAACTTTGACTTCCGGTTTGGACAGGAAGTAAAGGTCAAATTGGGGTCATGTTTTTGTAAATATTTTTGACAATTAACAATCTGTACAATGGTGCAAAAAATGTTAATTGTCGAAAAATATTTTACCTCTTGTGGTTGTTGAGATATTATTTTTTTAAATATTAAACTTACTTTTACAG